>JMFS01114386.1:0-48403 GCA_000699545.1 Podiceps cristatus
TGTTGAGTACCTCAGCCTTCTCCACATCTGCTGTTCAGCTCCAGGTGTGCTTTGGCCTTCCTGACCCCATCCCTACACAACTGTGCAGCATCCCTGTACTCTTCCCAGTACGTGTATGCCCTATAGCTGCCATTGGGGTTGCCATGTTTTAAGACACATCCTCTAATCTACTGAAGGTCTAAGGGAGAGGAAAGTAGCCTAGATTGATCCAATACAACCATAGACCCATAGACATCCTCTGGACCATAGATAGCTAGGCATGGAAGCCCTTACATGGGCTATTTCTGTTACACAGACGCTATTTGTCTTGCATAGAGCTTTATCTCAATATAACTCATCCTAGTGACACACACCTTTTCTGTTTCATGCCTGATAGAGCATTTCAGAGTAAGTAATAAATACCAGACATTACTGGGAAACTCTGTTGAAAAGAAGGAATCTGAAATCGACTGTTAAAATTGTACTGAGATGTATTGCGTCAGTTATTACACCTGTGCATCTCACCATTTTTAGAATTCTGTCTCTTTGAATGGAAGTAATGGGAAGATATGGTGGGGCATAAATTTCACCACATGCAGAAGACTAGCATAAGGATTTTTAATGATGTAAGTCCTTAAAATAGTTTTGAAGAGCACCTTACTGTGTTGAAATAAGCATATTCTCTGTAAAAACCTTTAAGAAACACGATGGAAATAGAAATATTCATAGATTTTTTACTGTTTCCATCCTGTTAGTAATAACAAGATATCTCAAAATCTCCAGAACAAAGGAAAGAGGGTTCCAGCAAAGGTCAGTAGATCCCCCAAAAAAAGTGGAAAAGGAGAGAGCAGCTTGGAGATTTGCTGCAGAAAGTTGGTTGCAGATTTTCTGGGAAATGGAGCGAAAGGGCTCTAAAGCTGTGAAAAAAAACATGAACTTTTTGCCAGTAGATGAATAGGTGACAAAAGGCTGCAACTTTATTCAGTCCAACAATGTTGCACAAGACTTTCAGCTAGGATAAACTGTTGTTAGATGCTGAATTGTTAGTTAACTTGTAATTTGCCAAGGGCAACTTCAGTTTTGGTTTTGGATAGCTCTATGAAGAAATCCATTGTTTCTCTATCAGACTGTGAGTGCTTATGATGTCTTGCTAGGACTTAGATCACTGTGAGAGAAGCAGTCAAACCAAATAGCACAGACTGAAAATCATCTTGTGGACTGAGAGCCACAAGACCCTTACCTATTCCCTCAGCAGTTCAAGAGAAGGAAAAGCTCAGAGTGGTTTGAAAATGGAGAAAATAGCGTCATCTCAGGAGTTCATTTGTAAGGCAATGCTGGTTTAAGGGTGCAGTTGTGTCCCAGGTAATACTGCTTTTTTTTCCCTCCTCTTTTGCATGGCATTCATACACGGAGGGGATGCAGATCACCCAGCTGTCCCATGCTAGTATTGTTACACAGAGCAGGTGAGATGCACTATGACTGCAGCTATAGCGATCGCATCTGAGCTGCTTAAAAACTGCCAGGAAACCTACTGCTTTGAGCATCCACTGTGCTAATCTTCAAAGTGATAATAACGATTAGTGGCCATTTAAACTGCTATTAGAAATGTTGTCCTGACAAGATTGGAATTGTTCTATTATAAAGTAGTGTTACTTACTGTAAAACTGTTTTCACCTAACCTCCTAATATTCATATCCAAAAGTTCAGTGCTTGATGGGACTTTGGCCCATGTTGAGATTTATGAAATTTGAATGCCTTTTGGCACAATTGTGTATATAAAAACAGAAATAGTAGAATTATTTTTAAATGATGCTTCACTTTAACTTAGCTATGTTCCTGAGTCTTTAAAGTAGCCTTTTTTTCTGTTTCTTCTTTTTTTTTTCTTTTTCCCCAGGTTTTTTTTTTATTATTATTATTATTATTCTTTCTTTTTCCTCTTTCTCCTTTTCTCTTTTTTTATTTTCTCCTCTTTTTCTTCTATTTTCTTTGACTTTTCCACCTTCCAGACTTTTATTCTGGATTTGTGTCTTGCATTATAGTCAGAACTGTTATTAACACCAAATTGTCCCCACCATGCTCCAAAATACACTTTGTCTTCCACATGGTCTCTAGCTGTCTTTCATCAGATCAGTCCCAGCAAGATCACCAGCATGGTTCTGTAGCCACAGCTTTCCCTATTCCTATAAGCATTTGAATTACATCTTTTTATATGCAGCTGGATAATGTGTCTGCCTGTGACCTGAACAAGGTAGAAGAAATGTCATTTATAGCAACAACAGGTATTAGATATTTTCCGGGCTATGGATTGAAGACCAGTGCCTTTGGGGGACAAGTATATCACTAATAGTTGTTGTTTATGCCATCGGTCTTGTTAGTACTGAATTCAGTCTCCCTGAATCCATGTTTCCACTTGCAGTATGGTTTTTTCAAGTGTGCTACCACCTAAGTGATTTGGGGGGGATTTGGGTTGTCTGAAATAACATGCATTTAGCTGAAGAGAGAATATACAAAACCTCAAGAAAGAAAAGATATATTAAAGGGGAAAGAAACAATGTAATATGTAAATATGCCTTTTGGTGAGAATTTCTGTTGTTTTATTTAAGAAAGAATTTCAGCCTTGAGTCCAAGACAAGTAAGGGAGTGCAGAACGAGGGGATGAAGAGACAGAATTTGAGCTGGAAAAGTAGCAACAACAGTTTAATCTCTCTACCAGTAGATGGAGAGCACAGGAAAGTAGAAGCATGCACATGAAAAAGGAAGAAAAGAAACCCTTGCATCAGCTTCTTGAAGGGGATGAGAGATTAAAGAAGAAAAAAGCAAGAAAGGGGAGAATGGAGGAAGGAACAGATTACAAAGTAAGAGGAATTTGGAAAAACTGGATTCTAAAGGGTAAAGAGGAGATGACAAGACCTAAATTCTCAGCTCAGTGAAATCACCTTGTTGGTAGTGAATAAATATCTAGATTATCTTCTTTCATGCCATTCTTTACTCCAGGAACACAGTTTGAAAATGTGGCATGAATAGTTTGCATTACTGGAATGTAAGAAATCTATGTCTGCCTTTTCAAGTATTTTTCCAGACACAGACGTGCTGTGAGTGACATCATGGAAAACTATTTCTTCTTGTCCTTTATATACACCTCTCATAGGGAATTCTCTTGCTCCTGCACTCTCTTTCTCCCTGTCTCTTGCCCAATTTGTCTCTTGCTTTCTGCTATGTTTTTCCTCTCCTCTCCCTCTCCCTCTCCCTCTCCTCTCCCTCTCCTTTCCCTCTCCTTTCCCTCTCCTTTTTCTTCAAATCCAGGGTGGGAGCAAGGGAACTGAGGGAACTGGTTAGCTCTCTGTTTAATAGTTGAAAGAGCTTCATTTGGGGTTTTTTAATGCACAAAAATTCCTCTCAGCGAGACATGCCACACATTCTGATCTCCCCCCTTCAGGCAGCTACACACTATTAAATATGGGGTTGGAAATGACACGCGTCTGGAAATACAGAAATGAAACAGCTTTCCACTTTTTGCACTGCACTATACAATGAAGGTGTTGTAAATTGTTAATTGAATGGCATGAGCTTCTAGTTAGTTGGGCTTTCTATAAATAGAAACTGTACATTCCAGTGTGTTGCCACTTTTTATTTTCTTCAGATTAACTACTGTACTTCGAACCTTTCCGTGTTCTACCATAGAGATTAGCAAAGTTTTTAGTTTGTCTGGTTTTATTCCCTAAAATATAGCTTGCACTCTGAAATCTTGTTCTATTCACCTTTTTCTACCAAACCATCTTTATGGTATATTTGCACTATCCCTATTTTAAAAGAAAAGTAAAATTTAAACAATTTATAATGGTACTTGAGGCATTCACTGTATTCTACAGCCCAATAAATAGTGAAATATGTATATTAACTTGTTGCTGTTAAGTTGTATTTTAGCTAATACTTCATGCGTTATGTGGAGATTAATAGTGAATGTATTGCCATGCAGAATATAGAAAGGCAAACAGGGAGAGATGGAAAGCCAGGAGATCCTTCCGTCCTCCAGAGTCATTCTGAAGTTTTAGGTTTCCACTCTGAGAAGACAACATTGTCTGTATGTGAATGGCACTAGACTGGGAAGTTTATTCTTCCATAGTAATTTATTAGGTGAACAAAAACCCCACACAAAAGGAATTATAGGTCTTTGAGACTTAAAACTGAAATGGGAAAACAAAACAGGGTTTCATTTCAGTGAAGGGAGAAGAGTAGATAACAGAATTAATCTCTCAGTTGTACTTGATCCTGCACAGTGCTAGCACTCTCTTTACAAAGCTGTAACTCTTAGTCCACCATATTTTGCATTGCAGTAGTATGGCCTTAGGAGTGTTCAACACAGTTTACAAGATTGGTGAGTAAATGTGAGATTAGATAAATGTGAGATTAAATATACTGTTGTTTCTTTAAAGTGTGATGAGTTTCAAAACACCTCAAATGATTGGCCAAAGTACATCTCCTTGAAAGCCTGAAGGAACTTTAAAATATAAAAATACTTCAAATTCAGCATTTGCTGCAATTGTTAATTTTATCTCGAAAAGTGAAATTAAATATAAAACTTTCAGCTGAACAGGAGCAATGAATTTATTTTCACAATAAACTCACTTAGTTGATATGTCAAATGAACAAAAAGGTCAGCAATTCAGTATCTCATGGGAGAATTAGTGGCATAAGGCAGATAGCAAAAACGTGACAGAGTAATACAGCCAGTTTTATATCCAGCTTCCAAACCTTTAGAAATGAACTCTGTTGGCTCATTGCAGAGCTTTGCAACACAGTCACGTGCAATTTTTCTAATTCTCCTTTTCCTGCTTTGCCAATATAAAAGTAGTTCAAGAAAGATCCAGTTTTGCTGTTGCCAACACTGAGTGATGTTTCAACATGCTTAGGGATTTCAGAGTGTTTTGAGACCTCTGTATTCTTAGGAGAGGAAAAAAATCTGTAATGAGTTTCTCACATTGTTTAGAACATCCTGTGGATAAAATCTCTTGGAAATACAGAAATTGCAAGAAGGGAAAATCAGAGCACATAGACTCTATGTTAAGAAAATATAGAGATTTAAGATTTATTTTTACAAAACCAGAGATTCTGGGGACCTAGAAGCCACTCTGCACTTCAGGAGGACATGTAATTGTACAAAATGAGCCACTAATTAATAATTTCTGAAAATTACTAGAAAGACAGATTTTTTTAAAAACCATTTAGATGTTTAAAGGCAGAAGTAGACAAAATCCAAGCTGAACAACTACAGGGGACCTACCTGGCACTGAATGCTATGAATTGTATCTTATGTGACTTCAAGGACTAAGATGATTTCCAGGAAGGAAAACCCCATTGTCATATCTGTTTGTGTTACCTCTGTAGTTGAACAGTTTTCACTAAGTCTTACGCTTCTGAATTACTTTTGAAAATGTCTTGACGTCCTATGTATCCGGCAAACACTGAAAACCTTAACCTGAGTGTTCTTCAAAAACTCCTTGCTAGAATGAGAAATTCTGCAGGAACTTCCCCAGCTAAGGAAGCAGGAAAGCAGAAGACTGAAATTCTTCCTATGATTATTTTATTATTTGGTCTTGAATGCTCAGAAAAAAAGGCTAGGGAGAGAGGGAAGGGAGAATGGATGTTAAAATACACAATACAAGTAGGAACTACCTTCTTGCAGGTAAAGATCAGGGGAGAAGCCCTAGGACTATTTAGTTGAATCTGATTAGGTTTACATCTCAAAGTATACTGAAAGATGTCCTAGGTCTCATATTAAATATTTGAATATAGAGAGCTTTTCTCATTTGAAGTGAGTTGCCTGTTTCCAAGAAGTATAGACAAGCTTAATATTTTATTTTATGATTTCTGCACCCTTTTTTATTTACATATCTACTTATGATAACTTGTCACTGAAGATGTTTACTTCATTAAGTATTCCATTACAGCACTGATGCCACCTCAATGGTAGAAAAAATACTGCCAAGAAAAAAGGAGTACAGGGAGATATATGTTTTACTTTTAAAGAGAAAAAACTTGTAATTTCTGCAAAAGGCTGAAGTTCTGCCTTGAAAACAAAATTCACAGCAAAATTTTCAAAAGTCTGATTGACTTTATATTAAAAGTCCGCTTTTGTAGGCAGCTTAGACATTTGAAAGTCAATGAGGTTAGACTTATAAGTACTTTTGAAAGTGGGTGGCTCCTCTTCTTTTCCTCTTTTTCTTTTCATGTTCCAAAGATATTTCCACTTTTCTGAAGTAGTCGTGCCTTCAACCATCTGAAAAGAACACCCACAGTACTAGACTCAAAGTAGAGGTTTCTCAATTACAAGCTGAAGTTTGTGCACACACAGAATGCAGGTGGTTTTTCCAAACCAAGTACTACCCTAGAGAATGTCTGATAATGTTCCCCTGCCCCACATGAAAAAGAAATATTTTTTTCCTTTTTTTTCTTGTGGGCCCTTTTGACACACCTATTGGAAAATGTTTAGCTGATAGATGAGATTATTTGCCAAAGGAATTTTGAAGACCAAGAACATTTGAAGAGTGAGACCTTGAGTCACTGGGACAGAACCAATCTGTCTTGTAACTTTATTCAGAATTTCACAATCCTTGCTAAACTGCAAGATAAGGGCCAAAGGCAACAAACCAGCAGGAGCCGACTCAGAATGTGCCAAAGTTCATACAACGGTTGCTTCAGGCTGAAGTTTGTTGACCCTTAATCACTCGGGGTCATCAGTGGTTCTGCTGCAGGGCCCTGCAGAACGTGAGTCCGATCACTGCTGCTGTCCAGGCTACCGGGCAGAGTGAAAGCTGGGATACACGAATTCCAAGGCAGCATTTCATGGGTATCTGCCTGTCAGAGTGCTCTTTTGGACTACCATCTTTGTGTAACACATGTGTTTTCTGATTCTAAACTTCCTTAATCTCTTGCAAATGGTGTGGGTGGAGTTAATCACAGCACAGGCAAAAGATTTCTTCCAGTGTGCATACCTTTTATGCTTTCAGTACTGTGTTTTGTCATTAATTGATATTAGTGCAAGCACATACTTACACAGCTTAACTTTTAAATCATTTTTTTTTTTAAGTCACAGTCATAACATTGTTAAGAAATGCCCTTTTCCTGCTAAATCGTCTTTGACTATTAGTATTACCTTTAATGACCATGTTGCAATGAGTATGCTAGACTGTTTAGAGTAATAGTGTGAAAGATGGTAGGGAAATAAATGGCATTTCAGACCCTAATCTTGCAACAAATCCAGCATGTAGGCATGTACTAACAAAACCATGCTTCAGTCTTGTGGTCTGCGACTTGTACAGAGTAGTAGCTACTAAGGAATAGTAACTAATTTAACAACGATGCCTTTCATGGTATAATACAATCTTTAATACATATTTTTATGGGTTCTATCATACATTTGAGCAGCTCAAATTTTTACAAAAGTCATCTTAATGACAATGATAGAACTTTTAAAAAGATCTCATTCCTACAAGCTAAAGAAGCATTTGAGTATAGTCCATTCAGCACATAAAATACACAAAAATGTTTTGAAAATTCTTCCACTATCTTCAAAAGCTCCAGAATTGTCAGTGTTTCTTGTAATCCTTTTATATATGAAAGAAGCAAAAGAGAGAGGAGGTGTAAGGAGATAATGGCCTCTAGAGCAGCTGTGTGCTTCAAGGGCTGTGTTTGGGAATCTTCAGAACTGGATGATCCTCTTTGAGAGGAAACTGGAAGTGGGGGAAAATGAAAGGATAATTACAGTTCATGTTTCACTGTAGATGAAAAGACAAAACAGTTCATGAAGAAAATAATCTGGTTATAACTATGAATTTTAGCAACATCAAAAAACAAAATGAACCTACCTTTGGAAAGAATCTGTAAGCACTACTGTACTTTTTAAAGACAAAATATTCTAGATTCTGTATATGTTTGGGATTATGAGATCCTAGATGCTTCAGAAAAATAATCATAATGTAACATTCACAATTGCAGGTAAAACTGGAGTACAGGAGTCTGGATTCCTTCACATTTTTCCTCATAAGGGCCCTCCCCACAAACACAGCAAAGCTATCTCGTTAACTGTTCCTAATGCTTTCTGTAGTGCACTCTGAGTCGGCTCCTGCTGGTTTGTTGCTGGAGTATATGAAAAAGTTTTATACCAGTTGAGATCCGTGTTCCCAGGCTACTTGAAACATTATTTAGATGACACAAATTATCATTTTCCTTGTACTCCCACATCAGTCTGCATGAGGATTTTTGCTTTATACTGGTTACATTCCTTCTGGTCTACGGATAATTCTTCTGCCCTGTTTGTACAGGATCTTGCACAATGAGGTTGTGGTCCAAGTCTGTGGCTTTTGAATGCTTCAGTAATACAAATAATGCTGTCACCACTTAAAAATAGGTTTGTGAAGTGTAAGCATGTCTGATCTTGATGAGACTACTAGCAGGCTACCAATATCGCCATTATTCTTATTTTTTAAATTGCTGCAAGTATGTTGTTTAATTTCAGTAACAGTCCTACATCAAGAAGTTTTCAGTCTAAAGACTGAGGTAAGACATTTCA
The DNA here is from genome assembly GCA_000699545.1 of Podiceps cristatus. Taxonomy (NCBI): domain Eukaryota; kingdom Metazoa; phylum Chordata; class Aves; order Podicipediformes; family Podicipedidae; genus Podiceps; species Podiceps cristatus. The sequence continues at coordinate 8,549 of JMFS01114386.1, forward strand.
CACTAGGAGATAGACAAGAAAAAGTTACAGAATTATTAGTGAGTAAAACATTTTCTAAAACATTTTGTCTTTGTCTTCAAATAACAATGGGCTAGGGACAGCATTTGACATGGGAAGGGCCACTTATAAGTCTTTGGGGAAATAATAGTTCAGAAAAATCTGAATGATTGACTCTACTTGGTGAACTGGGATTGAAAATTCGTTCTATACCAATAGAGAAAGACATGAATAAGATAGTGGACAAGGCACCTACGAGCATGTTTGTCGTTCAGGCAAGAAGGCATACTAGGAGAAAGAAACAAATCAGTGGAGTCAAAGTCTCTGACAAAGTAAAGATCAAATGCAGAGAATGAAAGAATAGCAAAATAATTGCAATAAAGGTACTGATTTGAACTATATTAGGTAAAATATGGAGATGATGACTGATATTTTCCATCTGAAATTGGTGGATCTTGACTATGTCTCTAACTGAAGATAAAAACAGTTTCAGACAACAAATATAATGAGTAATTTATATTTTGAAATATGGAAATCGCATAGTAAAAATATTACTGTAACCAGGAACATGGACAATACATAACTATGACAGGAAAGTGTAAATCAAGTAGGAATTTTAAATACAAGACTATTTTTATTGATATAAAATGAATTGAGGAATTAAAAAAAGAAAAAAAAGACTGTATGTATTTTTGTCTAGTTTGAATTTTTTTTTAAAGATTGTCTCTCTCTTCACTATTAAATAATGGGTTTTTATCATTAATCTGTGTGAATAAATTATATTTTTATCTTCTTCAAAAAACACACATCATTGTCATCTATAGCAGATAATATTTAAGATTTACTGGGGAAAAAGTGGTATATTTTTGCATTTGCTGCTTTCTTGTGGTCTGACTGTACTACTAGACAATTCTACCCCAAAACCACCATCAATATCACCTTCCAAAATGAGAAATGGACTCAGTTCTTCCAACCAGTAAATCACCGTCCCGTGTGAATCCACACAGAGTATGTAACTTATTCCATAAAATGCATGGGAAATTCTTTCTTAATTTCCGTTGAGTTCTGTGTGGTTATCTGAAGTTCCCACAGAAGCCATATGAGCTATTAAATCTCATATTGTTTTCACTGAAGTTCTAGTAGCTCTGTTCCTCAAACTAGTAATTACGCCATTACTATGTTTTTGTCTCATGGGCTGTGTATGTGCGTGTACAAAGTTCCCACTGTTGCAAACACTGGTGCAGGTCAACTACAAAATTCAGCAGTGGGAGCTCTGGTGTTTACCAAGCATTATTATTTCCACTGCTGCATCAAACAGATCTGCTCTGACTGTCAGGTTCTGGATACTCTAGAACTGACTCTCATTCAGCTGAGCAAGTATTTTCCCAAATAGTGCAGTTCTCCTTCCATTAAAAGGCAGTACATGAGGAAAATGATGCCAGTTCCATTTGTGACACTTCCAAGTCATGGTCCAATCAACTGTTCATTAAACTGTACTGATCCCACTGTGTTAAAGAGCTGTGTTCTTCACCTACGGTATGAATTCACCTAAATGAGAGAGACTAACAAAGTATTTCAGTCTAGTATTCCTGCTCTATTGCCTATTTTTTTTTGGACTAAAGTAATTTAAAAGTATTTTGGTAATTTCATTTATAGGCAGTAGGTAAGTTGTTCATTACAGTCTGTATAATACATATGAAACAATTGCATGCCATAAGATCTTAAGTTACTTTGAGAAAATTATTTTCAAACATTACAGTACTGAGTCAAATAACAAATAATTTGGTTATCATAGGCTGTATCGTCTTAGAAATTTTAAACAGAGTTTCACGATTCTTTTTTACATGGCTCCTCTAACTAAACACTACAGGATAAATCAAAAGCTTTATCCCCTTCTGATCTACTCTTATGACTTGGGGAGGTGTGGAGGATAATTGTTTTTTGACTCCTTTCTATAGCTGGCAGCAGGACATGGACTTTGTTTTATCATTGGATTTGTGAGCTACGCTCACAAATTTAGAAGGCTCCCCAAGTATGAGGCAGCTCAACAGTTCACCCACTTTCCCCCTGAAATGCAACATGACATGGGCATGAGATGACCCTTATTTCAAGGGGTACATCCTGTTGGTTCCCAGATACCAACTCTCTCAAATTCTATTTCAGTAGCAGTTTGTGAAACCAACCGGGTGAGTAAAGCATCTAAGGAAGGTGAGATTGAATTGACCAAAGCAACATCAATTGCCCTAGCATTTTAAATCAGGAAAGGTCAGGGGAAAAAGGTAGTCTTTAGTGATCTAGGACACAATTCAGTGCTTGCCAAAGTCAAGGAAGGCTTTCCACTGATTTCTCTTAAGTTTAACTACCAAAATTCCTGTGGTAGAGCTGTAACAGTGTTCACAGTTTTACACGGGATCATGCTCAGTGATTACTCCTGGAAAAGTTCATTTAATCACAAATGTAAATACTCACATGTGAAATTAGGGTTAATTTTGTCACTTTGGGAGAAGTGAATACTTTAATAGCATACCATATCTTCAGTTCCTGGTAAGCACTTAGGAATCAGTCCAAAGGATAATGAGTGGTTTGATAACTGTATGTAGGAATGTGGAAAAGATATCTAAGAGTGGATGTCTTTTAAGTCTTGCCAGCAAAGGCGTAAGAAGATTCATTTGCTACAGAAAGCACTTAAAGTTCAACCTTGCAATAACATTCACTTTCATAGCAAAAGCGTATTTAACTGTTGGTATATGCTATTAGGAAATGTTGCAGATTGGAACCATTTTAAGTCTTTAAAACAAATTAGGTTAATGCCTATGTAATGAGGTTGGACCCATCATTCCAAAAAACATGGTTGCAGAGTTCTCTATTGTTCCAGTAGTTCCCATGCACAATCATTTCTTTCCTAGATTATGGGAAGATCAAGATTTGTACTGAATCAGTGTTCCTGCAACTTTCTTGCTTTAGGTTTTCAGCAAAATAAGAACTAAAATAAAACCTCACACTTGATTTCATCACCTCTAGGCATCAGAACAGGAAGATTATCCCTGGCTGGTCAAGGGTGTTCAGAGGACAAAGGACCAGCTATATCATTCTCTGAAGTATTCATCACAAATGGAGATAGGATACAGAGCAGAGAAGTCCACTGATGTTACGCAGACTCTCTTCTCTCCTGTAATAATTTTCAGTCCTTTGTAATTAATAATGGTCTTAACAGAATTTAACTGCTATCAGAACCCTGAGATTTTCAATAGCAGCCAGAAGTTTGTAGCTCCAGTGGCTTTTATATAGCTTCATATGAAAGAACAGAGTTTTTGAAGATAGAGGCTATCTGCAAGGACACTTTATAGTAATGAATTACTAAAGCAATGTCTTGTTACATATTTTCCTTAACCTCACCTTCCTAATAGCTTATTTGTGGAATTTTCAGCATAGGAGGAAAAAAAAAAAAAAATCAGGCAATTTGTTGCAGTGCAGTGTTCATATGCCAGGCTTGTTCCTATGTATATACAAAGAAGTTTTGGGTTTCTCTAGAACTGGATAAATGGATGCTTCTAGAGCCAGTATTTCATGACTGCACTGGGTTACTGTGATTCAGTTAGAAATATTCAGATTTTGTAAAATATATAGTAATCAGGAGAGCAAGTGCTGAAATATATGGTGTTTTATGTGGTGTTTATTAAGCTGAAAAATTGGATTATTTAGTCCAATTCAAATGTAGCTTTGAAGTTATGTGCATTTGTAAATGCTGTCACATTCTCACAAACATAGATCGAGTTTGCTCAGACCACTTGGAAACCCATTAAAATTTCTTATTATTACATATGGCAGCATATGGCAACACCATCTCCTTCTGCTGCCATTATTTGTTTTCTTGATGTCCACAGAAAGTACTTCAAGACAATCTGTCATATACCTGTAGTATCTGTAAGGGTATGCTTTAAGCCTACATCTTTTCCTACTTGGATTTCAAGTTTGAATTTATACCTTCCTTTGATGTCTTCATAAGAAATTCTTACACTTTGTAGTTCTATAAACCAAGCTCAGTACACATAGCAGGAGCTATTTCGGCTTCCCAAGTTCCCTGTGTGTCAGCATCCCAAGCCTTTGTTATTCTGGAGACTCCCTGAAATCTCTGATTCTAGCTTTCACAGAATTTCAGCTTTTCCTCTGACTGAGGAAGAGTGCAGAGCTGCTCTTCTGTGTTCAGAAATGTTTTGCATTATCTTCTCAACCATTTTGTCCTGCATCTAAAAGATGCATCCAGATGCCATTAGAAACTCAGAAAAAAACTAGTTCTGTGCTGATTCTAAAAATGCTAAGAGATAAGCTGGTTTTCAACTGGATACTCTAGCTTAAGATGTCAGTTTTAATGGTTCAACAGTTTTGAACAATGTTGGTTCAGCCAGTTTTCAACCCATCTCACTGTCTACTCTTCCAGCTCATACTTTCTCAGCTTCCAAATGAGATTGCTTTGGGACACAGTGTATAAAGTCTTACTAAATTTAAAGTATATCTTGTTCACTGCTCTCTTCTTGTCCACATAGCCAATGATTATGTCTTAGAAGGCAAATCAGATTTGTCAAGGATGATTTGCTCTTAGTAAATTGAAGCTAATTGCTCCTGATTGTCTTCCTGTCACTCATGTCTTTGGAAATGGATTCCAAGGGGTGCTCCATGATCTTTCCCTGGACTGAGGTGAGCTGACAATCTTAGAGGTCATTGCCTCTTTTGAAGATGGGTGTCTTTCTGCAGCCATCAGAGACATCTCACAGTTGTCACGATTTTTCACAGGTGGATGTTGGCCCTGTAATCACATCTCTTTCAGCATCCTTGGGTAGACTTCATTTAGCCTCACAGGCAGGAATATACCCAGCTTCTCCATATAGTTCCTAGCCTGTTGGGTCCTCACTTCTTGCTGTTCTTCTGTTTCTAAATCATGCTAAGCTTAGATGTCAGGAGTAGGATTTGCCCACTTTGTGAAAATTGAATCAAAATAGTCTAGAATTTGACTAGATTAGGAGTACAAAATAATAGAGAAATGAGCCTAAAAAAGGCAGACTGAAAAATCTTGATCTAACTTATCTATAGGTTGGCTTACTTCTTTTTCTCACTCTCTCTGGTACTAACTATGAAAGTTTTTCTTTCAGCAGTTGCAAGGTGATGAGTACCCTCCACTGCTATCACCACCTTTATTCTTAAATTGAAACATGGGCAAATATAAAATAGAACTTTCATTCTATACTCCTGTCGTGAGAGACATAACAAGTTTTTGTAACTTGCTTCATATGCAGACTATTCCTTCCCCACTGAGTTCAGCATGCAAACATTGAGTTTGGAAGGTCTAAAGAACATGGGTGGTCAAGGGTAATGCATTCTTCTATTCTTTCCAACGAAAAACAGTCACTGGTAGAGAAGGATGGGTACAGTGTTGTTGTGTTGTTTGTTGGTTGGGTGTTTTATTTTCACTAAGCCATTTGTCTGCTTACTCTGCTGCCAAGTCACAGGAAAGAAATCCTTTTTAAAAGCCATCTACCCTTCCTGTGGCAACTCTGCAGTTTAAATTTATATACAAAACTAAGAACCGATGTGGGTGGATTTAAAATTTTATATTTACGCTACTCATATAATTCTTTTCAGAAAATCTTTTTCACATGAAATACATATGAAATAAGATTTTGTCAGAAATCTGTTCTACTAGTCTGCAGACTATCTGCTTTCAAAAAACCACCTACTCTTTTCATATGGTGAAACAAAATTTGTGGCTTTCTAGAGTTCTTTGCACCATCATTAACAGTCAGGAATATTTTTAATTGCTTGTGATTCTAGAAGAGTTGAGTGTGAACATAACATTCAGCCAAAAGTGTTTTTGCAGAATGTGTTTCATACTTGTAATAGTCCCTCTTAACTAAAATATGGAGTAATTCAAACTCTCCTCAGGGGACTGGTATTGGTATGAAAGCCAAGAGTGTACTTGGACTCTTGTGTGCTCTTTCCTTCTGGAAAGTTTTGAAATTTCAGAAACTACTTTTTTGTAATATGCCACACAAAATTTGGGGAAGTTGGAACAATTCAGAAAGAAACAGGCATGATCCTGGAGAAACACAGAAAATATCCAGCACTTCACAGAATTGGATCCACTTACTACTTTCAGGATCTGTGGTGCATCTGTCTGCAAGCCTGAGTGAGATTTTCATGGGAATCGCGTGGGAACACAAACGTTGATGAGATACTTCTTTGCTTAGTGCCTGCAGAAACCAAAAATAAAATTCAGAACTAAATAAATAAATAAAGTGATGCTGTAAGAAGACCAATTTTAGAACTTCTGGAAAAGGAAGGATCATAAAAGGGCTGTCTTCATAGTAAATGTAGCAATTAATAAAAGGTTTGATATAAATCCTGGCTTTTAATAGTAGAATTTATTATCTTTTATGCATATCCATATACGCACACACAGAACTGTATCTTTAAAAAGGACACAGCATAGACAGGAAGAGTGTGAGTCAGGTAGCATCCACTTGAGCCTTTGCTTACTGTGGTAACTGGCAAAGCTCCTACTGACTTTAGCAGAATTATGCTCTGTATCAGTAATAATTTCTTTTTTCTATGAATTAGAAATAGATCTCCTATAGAAAACAGTAATGTTTGGAACCTATAAATGCATGTCAATATTCAATATCCTCAACTTTTAAAGCATGCCATAAAAGGAGTTTATACAATAAAGGTTTTCCAGACAGGGCATATTCTTCACCAGCAGTTGTTAAACATTGTTTGAAAGTTAATTAAGATAAAAAATACCATGTCATTTCCTATGACATAAGGACCTGTGTCAACTTTAACACCCCCTGATTCTAATAATCAAAATAAATGGACTAAAATATGGAACTTCTTGCTGGAAAATATTTGATGTCAGAATGCAAGCTACAGAAATACATAGCATGTTAGATGATTTACAGTAAAAAACTTAGCAATTATAAGATAAAAGTATGTACATGTCCAAAAGCTAAGATCAATTGTAGAATCATAGAAACATAGAATCATTTAGATTGAAAAAGACCTTTAAGATCGAGTCCAACTGCAAAATGATTTGTTACGTGTTAATCTTGCAATATGCTACACTTTTAGACATAATGTGTAGAAAAGTTTATCACAGAACAATCAGAATACTTTGCACAATTTTTTTCTAGGCACTTGAAAGCACCCAAACATCCCATTTAATGATAAATCATTATTATTTACGTTTTGAAGTTGGGAAAAATGAGATGTTTGTAATATTTTTAATGGACACAAAGATTGCCTAGCTAGTATTCTTGTTCTAATTCCAGACCATGACTATCCCCAGTGGTCTTGCTCCAAGAAAATTAATAACTAGTCTGTCATCTTAACCATGCAGTAAGCTCATCCTAACTTTCACGTGCAGCATTTATGGCTGAGCCTTAAGGTGGTGAATGGAACCCAGGGTCCCCTGCAGTCAGCTGCAAAACACCCCTCCTTCCTCCCAGGCTTTTAATATATGTTGGCAGCCTGAGCAAAACTTCGCAGATGTGCAAGTGCTTCTATTGGTTTCTGGATTTTTCTGACGTCGAAGATCCTAGCTGGAGAGATAGTACCGGGGAATAAAATGGCATTGATGCACAGCGGTGGAAGAGGTGTAGTGTGTGTGTGTTGTCTGTGCCTCAAACAAAAAAGGGGGGTTTGGTTACAAGCATTTTAGCATAAAACAGCTGTGCAGATGAATGTTTTGTTTTCTGAAGAGGTTTTTCAAGGGCTTGGGGTATTTTTTAGAACTTTCATTGTTGCATTTGGATTAAAAACCCTATTTTGCATCATTTCCTTAGTCCTTTTTAGGAGGCAAAGTTCCTGTTTCTTTTCCTAGTGATAAAGAAACTTCTGATTTTTATTTGTTACATGTTTTTTTTCCTGTCTTTTTGAAAAAAAGAGGGTGGTTTTCATATAAGCAATACCTTTCTTACTTTTTTTTTTTTAACCAATTATCTTGAAAGACAAAGCCACTGTCTTGTTGTGTGCTTCTACTCCTTGCTATTTTTCTCCTCCTTGTAAAAACAAATAGGGTGGTTTATGTTACTCTATATTGTTCCACGGTTTAGTAAACCAAGAAGAAACATAATTATCACACCTAGCTGACTTGGTGATAACTTACTGAAATGAATTAATACGGCACTTACTCTCTTATGCTCACCCCTGCTGCCTTCCAAAGTTACAGGCACTTTTTTGTACAATAAGACGTCCCTCTGACTCTCCCAAACCTATCACTGATTCTATCTGGCACGCTACCTCCCCCCTCCTCTCTCCACCATTTCATGATTAGCATCACTATTATGAGACTCCTCAGCTTCCTGAGAACACGTTCTGCAGAAAGTAAAGGTTTCATCATCATAGCGGAGATGTAGCTTTTGTAGTAATTTATTCTTTTACAGCTGGATAAAGCTCAAGATCAAGAGCCTCCCTGAGGATCTGCTTTTGATCCTTTCCCACCTGGTCCAACAAATGTAATATCACAGTGACTGAACTCACATGAGACTGTGAGCATAAAGATTTATGCCAAAACATACATACAGTGTTTTAAAAATTAGTTCCTTGGGGTTTGCTTTTTTATTTAGAGAGAGAGAGAGAGAGAGAGAGAGAGAACTCTAAACAGCTGTAGCAGCCTGCTGCTAATAATGGGAAGAGTAGCCAGCTGGGGTTACCTGCAGAGATTCAAGAGAACAAACTCTCACAGGATGAGAGTATTAGTAGGTGTCAATAGCTGCTGCCCTCCCAGTAGGTGTCAATAACTTGCTGCAGTGCTCTGCACCTGATTTTCCTTTTCAGAACATAAAGCTGAACACAGCGAGGTCTTCCTTAACCAGCATAAATACTAATCCTTCATATATAATATTCAAGAAATTCAAATATGATTTTACTGCTACTAACCTCAGTGCGATATGAGTCCAGGACACTAACATTAGGGAAACTGAAAAATGTTGCTAGCAATCAACTATTGGATTTGAGCTGACCTGACAGAAAGATCATTAGAATCAGATTGCTCATTTACATATCTGATGATGGGTATTGCTAACCTTTTCTCAGTTTGCTCATGAACACGCAGCTTCTGCATTACAATAGACCTTGTCACCTGCAGCAGTGAGGTGAGCTTCCTGATTTTCATGTCTCTGCCCTTCAAAACTAGTAAGAGTGACTTACTTTTCTTGGGATGAAGGGCAAAAGGAAATGAAATATAGGAATGGTATGATTTTGTTGTTTTTAATTTCCCCTTTTACTCTGTGAGTAGGTGCTCAAAGGTATTTGGTAACTTAGAGTCATCATGTAACAAATTTTACTTTCTATCATCACGTGATGGGAATTTTTTTTTTTATTTACATGAAACATGGACTCATTCTAAAGTTGTAAGTTTTATATATAGGTAGATGAGAAAAAGCTGAAATCACTTGGGTTTCCTGTCAGCCGTGTACAAGCATTCCCCAGATCTAAGGGCTTTAAGGAAAATCACGTTTGTAGACATTACATGATGTTGGAACAAATGGGAAACATGAGACTTCAATTATCTTTTACTGTTGCCTTATAGAGCTGGGTGCCCTCTGGTTCCCAAGTAGTTCAGCTTTGCCAGTGTTTCAGGGTTTATTGATGTGTTTGTTATTGTAAAAGGTTTTAGAAGATAAACATTAGCTAAACAAATGACTTCTGAGCTTGGGAAAAAGCTCTCTATGTGTAAATGAACCCTTATAGAACCTCTGGTGATTGATGAAAAGCATGAGCACTCTTGGAGCTGCTCCAGTTCTAGAGGTAGAGTGACAGGTCTCAGCTTTGGTGTTAACACTCAAGTTACATTTTTTTTTTTTTTAAGGGAAGAGATACATATGTTTGGTAGAACTGGAGGAAGCACAGGTTTTGTTATTACCAAAAGCTATATAAATGTTCCTTAACATTAAACTAAAATTACGGACTCTTTTTTCAAGTACTGTATGTCCACCCTGGTAATTAAAGAACAGTTCAAGTGGAAACAGAATTCCTTACCCGATGAACTTATTTTTGATACTTCCCAGGAGTTCATTTTACATGTTTGTTTTTGTTCCAAGTTAAATCCTGATATGCAAATAAGCTGAGGTCTAACAATTTCTAATTTTTAAAGAAATCATAATTGTATTTCCAAAAATGTGTGATGGTAACTCTCAGGATATTTAGGAACTTGCAGCTAGGAAATGACTTATGAAAGGGTTGGACTTAATTCTATATTATGGCTGGACCTATATTAATGGTCTGGACAAGCTGCAGGCAAGCTGTTGTCTTATCTGTCATGTAAACCAGCTGTATATGGTCCTGAAAGATTTCAGAGCATTGTGAGCTTACCCTCATCTATGGAAAGTCTACAGTAACACCAAATAGAGCACAAGACAGTTACCCTGCATCTTTGTCTTGCACTTTTACTCCAGCAAGAGTCACGCTCTGCCAGCTGAATGACGAAGATGCTGGAAGTTACCAGACCACCCCAAGTGCAGGCTCTTGGCAAGTGCCTCGTGGAAGGAGAACTGCCAACCACCCGGCATGAACTAGAAGGCGTCTGTGTGCTTGACCCCAGTGGCATAAAGAGGCTCAAGCACACAGAAATATCTAGTCAGAAAACAAAGTAGTTGGGGAGAGGCATACAACTGACTGGAGGAGAACACATGCAGGCAAGCATACAGCTTTGTACTTCAGCTAGAACTAAATTCATAGCTCTCATAAATTTAGACTCTGAATTAGAGACTCTGAATGTGGCATCAATTCCTTTTTAAAACTGAGTTAATTGATGTAGCTTTATTGTTGGGTGGATTTTAATTGCCTTCTGCTCTACTTCTAGTAATTGCAATCCTTAGTAAAATGGAAGACCACAAAGAAGAATGACCTTGCTAAATCCCCGTTCTAAAGCTGGTCTATCCTAAAGGTTGATAGTGTTGGGTTTTTCTCTTTCCTTACCCAGTAGGGAAAAAATAATAAATAAGAATTGTAAAAATTGTGGAGAACTGAAAACTTTCTTTAAAAACTTAGAAGTTTAATAAATTAATGTTTTGTAAATAATTCTGAAAGATAAATGAATGATTTTGGGGTTTTCTTCTACATTACTGCTATGATTTCTTTTTAATGTTAATATCAAAAAATTACTTTAAACCAATTAGTTTTTTCAACATGTCCATTCTCTTAATTTGATTCATTAACACTAAAGGTTTTATCTTAAAAAATAAATAAATAAATAAAATCTGGTAGAGATATTCATTCAATATTTTGTTGCAATGGTGATATAACTGAGGAAATTCCCAGTTATGGACTGCAGCATTTCCCTAATTTCAAATCATCTGAGTGATTGTGAATGTTTTTCTTCTGTAAAATAACCCAGTTAAATTTAACTACTACTTATCCAAATGAAGAAAACTAGAGCTTACCTTCTAAATAAAATGAAATATTTATTTAAGGGCTCCAGATGATACAGAATGTACACTGTTTGAGAGATTATATAATGCTTAAAAGTTGTTTTCTGTCTGAGTGTTGTTGACCTCTGTTTTCAGGTACAAGATTGCCCTTGTTTACTGGAATAGAAAGTTCTCTGTCATTCAGTTCATTAGTCCTCCCTTGGTAATTGTATATTGTGTTGATATTATCTCCTTTCTTTCTTGTCAGAAGCTCAGTAGATAACTCTTCTTTAGGGGATTTTAGATTTTTGTGTTTTGATCATTTGAGTAGAAAGAAGACAAAGGGTATATTTCAATCGACATAGCAGTTTCTGGTCTTAAAATTAATGATCCTATTTCAAAACTAAGTATAACATTCATTTTTATGTTTGTAAGCTTGGAGGTTGATCTCTTTTCTGCTCCTAATGCAATGTAAAATTTCCAAAGGGTTTTTTTGGAATAGGAACATGGATTTAGTCTTTAAGTGAATCACTTCAGTGAAAAATACAATTCTTCCTAAAACTGTTTTGCACAAAAGAAGCACTCACTGATGAGAGAATTTAGACCATGATTTTTAATTGCAGGAATAAAAGGTGATTACCATAAAAGTGTTTCCAAAAATAAGGTGGGGGATTTATAACAGCTTTTGCTCAGCAACAGTCACCTGCCCACAGGTATTATGAAGGCTGAACTTTCCCTTTCTGGTCAAATCCCTGTATGATAATGTTTATCCTGGAACTGTCCTTTCACCATGGACAGCAGAAGATGATATCTCCACACGTAAAATTTAGAGAAATGCTTGCAAATCAAGATGTATTAGATCATTAGCAAGGAAATTTCCCATCGTGTCTATGCAAATACATACCTGAAAAAAGGCTGAATAGCTAACAGCCTTCTGTGATGGAAGGGCTTTGTAGAATATCTCTTGGATGGTTGGCAACATTGAAAATGTGATTCACATAAAAAAACCCCTAGAATTATTATTATGGAGAAAAAGTGTGCTGGCAGCATTGAAAATGTGATTCACATAAAAAAAAACCCTAGAATTATTATTATGGAGAAAAAGTGTGGATTTAATAGTCGTAACATAAAGATGCTGTATCTTGTTTCCAAAATTGAAACATCGACTCACTCCAATTGGTTTGTCAGATACTACAAAAAAAACCATATGTCCCTAGATCCATATTTCAGAAATTGTATGCTATATGTTCCTCTACAGTAACTTGCAAGTTTATACAAACCTTTGTCATATATTGTAGCCCTTTGCAGACGAGTCAGTCATGATAGAGATCTTCATGTTTTGTGAAAGCAAGGAAAGAAGACAGCTACTTTAATATTATTCATAATGGCTTTGTCTGCAGGTTTGGAATTCTGTGGATTTTTGACTCTGTAATGGAAGAAAGATAATTTAGGGAGTAAGGAGGGATTCTTTCTTTCCTCATTCCATAGTTAAGAATTGCACATGTCCAAAATGAATGGTTGCTATTTGAAATTTGGGACTTTTTTACATATTTACTTCTCTTTCTTGTTAAAATATTCTTAAAAGATCAGAAAAAAATAGATATGTTGACTTTCGTCAAAAAATTTTTCATTTGTGCAAAAAATTTTATTTTAAGTTTTGATTAACCAGAGTTATCTCTCTTGCTGGAAGGCATCTTCTCCCTCTAACTTCTAATGAAATTCAACAGAAGCAGTTATTTAACACAGTTTTACTAATAATCATTTCTATCCGAGCAAGGCAATGGCAACTTTAAAAGAACAAAGCCAAATCTTGTGTTTTACATGCACTTTACAGTCATATTTGCAGACATAATATTTTTACAGGGTATCAGTTGCAATACAGTAAGGATGCATACAAAAATTTTCAATATGACATTTCAAGTAAGATTTTCATAGGTTAATAATCATATTCTCTAATTTAAATGAAAATCCTGAGTATATTTCAGCAATGAGAATTAGAATAGAGATTTCCTCTTTTTTTTTTTTTTTTTTTCCCCTTTTCTTGGTGCTGTTTAAAGCATGTACTATAAAAATGCAGAGAGGAGCCTGACTTTGGGAAGTGTTTGTTGAAACCTGTGAAGGGGGTGTAAAAACGTGTGTGCCTACTGGTTTTTTTAGAACACGTGATGCAATCATGTGGAAATTGTTAGTCCAGTTCTTCAGTTCTGTGAGGAGACTGAGAAATAATGTGAAGTTACAGTGAACCCATCTGGCCAAGCAGGAAAATCCGGTTTCATTGCTCCATTGCCAGAAATGTTAAATCACTTCCTGGGAATGCAATTCATTTGGAACATATGGAACTCGTCGGAAGAAGGTCTCCAGAGAATTCAAAACTGTACTGGAGATGAGAGCATTTCTCATAAGTAACAATCATGTTTTCCCACTGGGCAGCATGTAAGCAGTGTGTGTAGCTGTATTAATGAAAAACTAACCCAAGAGTAAGACTGTCTAAGATCTTGTTGAACAAGATTCATTCATAGTTTACTTTATTTTAAATTTTTGATAAATGCTATGTTCATTTAGGATTTTTTTCTTCTCAGCTTTTAAGCAGCAATAGAACATTCTGACAGAATTTTTCGCTCATTTTACATCTTGATTCAGCAGAATTACTCTCTGTTTAGACAACAGACATACGTAAAAGTATCATCCAAGATGTCTTTGCACTTTGTGAATACATTTTGGGGTGGGTTTTGGTTTGGTTCATTTTGGGTTTTTTTGTTTTGTTTGGTGGGGTGTTTTAATTTTTTTTTAATCAGGAACTTTATATTTATTATATATTTTAATAAAATAGGAAGATTTTTGATTTTTCTATAAACTTAGAAAATCTAAACCTGTGGCTAAATATGATATATGTATGAGTTGTTAAATTTTGAAGAATTAATGAGTAAGACTTCCTTGTTTATATAGATCATTTTAAGGAAAACATCTTTCATAACTGTAATAATGGATTCAGAATTTATCAGTATGCCACAATACCATGTTCTGAGTTGGGCATTCATGTTATTTGCAGTCTTTACACTGAGAAGAATATTGATATTCTCTGGAAAAATATACTTCTTATTCTGTTCTAAAGAAAATATTTTATTTTCATTAATTTGATGCTACTATAAGGGTTTTTTAAAGATAATCTTTTTTTTTAACTTGGATTCACACGAATGTGAGAAAATATTTAATTCTTGGAAAATACTGCACTTTTTTCTTGTGCAATTAATCAATAAGACCAAATCAGAGAAAATTAGTTGTTATAATTTTAAAAGCACATGAAGATAATGGAACCGTGTTTTGCTGCAGAAGTGAACTAAGTCTGAAAATAAGAGGAAAAGTGAGGCAATAAAAAGAAATCTCTATATTTGCATAAGCCACTATGGGGAACCTGGAGTAGTGAAAAATGGTGGTGACAGGTAGTCACCACCATATGAGGTCCTAATTATTCTAGGAAAACTTACATCCTGTGTGATGCTATCATTTTGAATGCATTTCTTCATCTGAATGCTCTACAAAGCTACAGCTTTTTACCTGGGCTAAACCCACTAAAGAACTCTAACATCCTTTAGGACTACCATCTAACAAATTTACTAAAATTTATATTTGGTTGTAATTCTACATGTTTTAGTGATCATCAATTAGAAATAGTGTATATTTACAGGAAATAACTTGAAGTGACAAACCATGTTTTAAAATCTGATATGTTGATATGAAAAAAAAATGTGCATGCTGATATGAATGATGATGAAAGCTTATTCAGGCCAAAGGCACTGCCAGTGACTTGCATTGCAGTCATAGACAACATGATTACAGTCCATTTAAGTCTGTCATAAAACAACCAGAGAAATTATCTTCCACACTTGTCACTCTATCATATCCCCATTGAGTCCTGTAACGGCTTCTCCCCATTTCACTGAATCACAGCTGTTCATCTTGGCCTTGCCTTTTAGACCTTACAAAGGCCGACCCCACCAAGCTGTTGTCTCTTTTCCATGACACAGCTTATGATTTCAGTGCTGACACTGTCCGCTGACACATCTCCAGACATCTCGATGTTGTCTTCGATGATTTTCTTAAAGGAAACCATCACACCTCCTTTGGTTTGGTTTGGTTTTATGGCTAACAAAGATCAACCTTAAAATGTGACAATACCCTGTTCCCAGTTTTCCTTCTTTTGTCCTGACCTTTCCATTCCATTTACGCTAATGTTCCCTACTACTTTTTTCTTCTTCTGATTAGTTTTCTTTCCCTGTTTGTTTGCTTGTTTCTCACCTTTTCCTCTTTACAAAGTTCGCTCTTTATAAATTTCCTCCTCAGACAAAAGATAGTAGTGAATTTTCTTTCTTATTTTCTTATTTTTCTTAGCCAGTGTAACCATCTAGCTCTGGGAAAGAGAAGAAAATTATATACTGGTTTTCAGAATTCTATCAATTATTTAAAAAAAAAAATATCTATACATGATGACACACTTTTTTTTTTTTCCTTTGCAACTGATAATATGATCCCATTCTGTGATTTCATTGTTTCTTTAGCATTTTAACTTTCTTCAGTCTATGGATGTTAAAGTCTTCATTGCATTAGTGCAGCAAAATGGTCCTTCTTCTGAACAGATATATGTTTGTTCAAAGCAAGGGAAATGCTTTTCGAGCAAGGTGCTGCTGCTTTGAATAATATTATTCTGATGGTATGACATTTTTGAATGTCAGACTCAAGCAACAGATATTTAACTAGTCAGAGTACAGGTGAAACAGAAAGAACCACAAAAGGATTCTTATGGCTATTACCGATCTGTAAGGTATTTATAAATATATATTATCTAGGACATGTTCTATTTGAAATTTTGTACAAAATATCATCCATAAAAAGCTATAAAATACTATTTTATATAGCAGGATAATTCAAATCCTGAAATGAAATTTTCAAAGTCTGTTTCAGGAACTCCATAGAAAATCTGAAAATGGTTGTTCTGTGATTTCTGCCTATCACTTCCCTCTTTCTGTGAAATCTGCAGCAGGAGAATCTGCTGAACAAAGGCTGGACTGACACATGTGAAAGGGATGTTAAATTAATACCTTAACTTACATTGCATACCCAATCTGATTTCTCATCCAGCCTTTCTTACCTTTGTCATATCTGTACACTCTTTAATTCTGTGTGTGCCATATAATTTCCATTTTACTATTCATTGAGTCTATCACATACTTTAGGAAAAATACACTCAGAAAGTTCTTCTGTGTTAGTGTGAAAGAAAAGTATAACATGAAAGATTTTTACATTTATTGCAAAAAACCAATTTTCCAAGTCCAAGAACAATTACAGCCAATATGAAAACACTCTTATTACTTGTCTCTGAAAAATTATATATAAAGTAAGAAATTCGTAAGTTATACAACAATATACATTTGACCCCGAGTCCTAACTATACAGAGTCAATGGCAGAACTCTACTTGATTTCTGCAGAAGACAGATTTGACATTTTAGTCTCATCTTCAGCCACATGGTTTTTGTCTTCACTCCTTCAGAATTATTTAATAATTTCCCAGTGGAATTTTGTAGGCATCTAGGACAGTTATTTAAAAATGTGATCACTGGAATACCTTATTAACTCCATCTCCTCCCTTCTCTCCCAGTCTTTTTTTTTATTTATTTTTTTAACAGTAATTAGTTTCATAACAGATTATAAGACACTCAAATGGGAACTGTATATTTCTCTCCAGAGTGCTTAACACAGTGAAACCTCAGTTCTTTCCAGACCTTCTGGACATTCATAAAAATCTACCTTAAGACTGTATAATGTTTCCCTAATATTCTTATTTTTTAATAGTGGTATCATTTTTTTTTTCTCTTTCAGGCTATGCCAGTTATTTCAGAGAAGGAGAAGGCTGGTGAGTAAATATTTGTTTTCTCATTTCCTCGTATTTGTTTGTGGAATACAGTGTTACTTAACTAGGTGATAAAAGACAGGCTTCAACTGTGAGGTTTTGAATGTGTAGGATTACAGACCTGACAAATGTCTGTGTAAAGGTTAATCATTGTTTCCTGAACAGGATATTTTCTCTTTCGGAAGAGTGGTCCAGCTTTCTATGTGATACTAATAAAGATGTTTTGAAACTATCCTAAGAAGTACCTGGATGAATTGCAGCTGCCCCTTTCTCATGGTTTAACAAAACTAGCTCTGTCCTGGCTGAAACCAGGACACCCTTACATGTCAGTCTTCCTCTAGATACTAACTTGTTACTTGATGTTAAAGTCTAGTTTGTTTTATTTGATGTCTCGATTAACAAACATGGGTGCCAATGGGTTTGTTCAAGTCAGCGGAGTTTGATGACTTAGTGTGACCTTTAGTGTCTGTCTGTAAGTATGGCAGGAAATTTCAGTTATCTGGAGTATTTCATTGGAGATAATTTTTATCTTGGCCAAGTACTTTCAGAATATTGAACAGTTGTTTTTCTATTCTTTTCTGTTATATATGTTCTCTGAACAGTAGGTGTACTTTGGTGTTGGTATGTGAAATCTATTGATGATTGTCTGCTAGACACTGTCAAATGAATGTATAAATACTAGGGAACACTCCACGCTTAGCACTATACGTCTCTAGATTCTCTGTTGGCTTCTTTGTCATTTATTTTAATTGATAGTTTGCTACTGTACTTTAAATACAGCTTGAAAAATACCTCAAAATATCCAAATGCTACATAGCATTCTGATTTATGTCAGACTTTTGTTGGTGACATTTTCTTGTGTTATCCTGGTTCAGATTCTTTTTCTTTTCCTTATTAAGGAAGAGAAATAGGTTAAAAAAAAAGTTTTTGAAATAAAAGCCCCAGTGTTAATCAGTACTGTAAAAGCTATGGAGCTGTCTAGTCAGGATGCTGATATTTTAGCTGTTGAAGTTCATAAATAATTCCGAACCTGTTACCCGTATTTAATAAGCATTTTCTTTATAGATCTCACCAGTGGTATTATTTAGTGTTTCTTTTTCTGAGGTAGTTCATATTTAGCTACATTCTTTAAATTATGCCCAAACATGCAAACTGATTATAACTGGACCTACTATTTGCAGCTAATTTCAAATACTTTGTCAAGCAGCCATGCAACATTATAGGTTTTTGTACATCTTTAGCAATTATGTACTATACAAGATTAAAAGTTATTTGAAAGTCAGTAAAAATCTTCAGGGCATAGAGATGTAATGATCCCAGTTTTATACTAGAGGAACAGAGCTGCAACAAGTGTTTGCCATAGCTAACAGCTTGTAAAATCAGAAATAAAACTCAAAGCTCCATGCTTACTTCTTCAGTGTCAAAGCTACCTATCATGTCATTGTTGATGATGGTATGAAACAAATTTTTTTCTTGACATACAGTTTATAACCTGTACGTATGCATATGAACCTCTCTCTCTTCCTTCTTCCTGCCCAGACTTCAGTGTTAGGTTTTTCTTGGACAGCATTATGTTTAATAGACTTTGAATAGAAATGAAGTTGCCTTTTAATCAGTTTTGGCTTTTGTTTAACTCTTTACTGCTCAGGAGCTCATGAGGGTATGATGGTTTTTTGGGAACTATTAAGCATGCATTAGGGAGGTGACTATTTAAATGAGGCCTATTGACTGAAATCATTTGGTTCTAGGGGTAGTTAGTGCTATTTTTTTCAGATGTGATTGGATCTTGATTCAGACTTTCCAGTCTCATGTTTTGCAGTTTAGCTAGCTGTTGTTTTATCACTGCTGCTTACACTTCACCAGACAAATGACATTGCATAAGACTCTTGAAAGACAAAGCCATAAATAAGGCATGAAAGCCTTTAAAAAAGAATATAGCAGATTTGCATGTCTGCTGTAAGAGAATGAAACAAAACCTAATTTTAACATTTATTTGGAAATACCAACAATCTAACTCTTTCTAGTTTATATTGTTACAAACAGTCTAAAATATATCACAGAACAAAAAGAAGTTTTTTATTTTACTACTGACAATGCTAATAACACAGTAGGTAAAGAGATTGGATAGCATTGTATTAAAATTTGATTTAAAATGCACTCAAAATGTCTAATCAAATATCTTTCCTCATTTAGGAATTCAAAGTAATAATTTCTTGTAGCTCTCTTTCCTCCTTATTACTATTAGGTTTCATCCAAGATTGAAATAAGAAATACAAGAAAGCAGAAATGCTGTTATTTCAGTGTTTCTGGTTCAGAAATTCTATATACATAAATAAAAACCATTTTTTACAAGACTTTCTATTCTGCAGACTCCAGATACTTTGATACTTTCATATACTTTTCCTATAGGCAACCAAACATTTAGAACCTTCAATAGACCAAGCTGCTAAAGCAGCTTAAAAGTTCATACATTAACAACTGCTATAAACATAATCAGTAATCCTTGAAATGAAATATTTTCTCAATTTTATATATTTTCCAACATGTAGTAAAGTTGACTACATCAAATACAAACTTTCAGATGGAGTACCTACTTAAAAAAAAAAATAAAAACACTCTTTTTAGATTTAGAGGTAAGTCAAACAATATAAAACATTGTTACTTTTGTCAAGAGTTGCTTAACCAGTTAAATTTTTGTTTTACAGTGGAAAGTGCAGTAAAATCTGCAATTGTTGAGTCCCTTTAGCCAAAATCTATAAATGATCGGCATATTGAGCAGAACATTAGTCATGCCTGTGTACACTATTGATTCAATTTGTGTGAATTAGGGCATTGCAAATGATGTACTGTAGCATCAGCTATTTCTGAGAAATAGATTTTTAAGAAGTCTCAATATAGTTGACGTTTCTGGCAGTGGTAAAAAAAAAGGAGATCTTTCAAAAAAATCTTTCTTAAGGTTGAAGTTAAGATCAAGCAACATGCATAGTCAGGGAAAACGATAGCTCAAGCCAAGACGTGCCTCAGGACTGGGACTATCGGCACCTAAATCGAGAATTCAGGCCAGCAACCAGCTTCAAAAGACTGTTTTTTCAGATGCACCCATCTTTCTTTAGAGTAATTTCTGTATCCCCATGCCTTTACTTACCTTACTGACTGTTGTGATTTTTATTCTCAAATTCTGTCCGTGAATTATGAATATATTTGAGGGATGGAGGTTTCATCTCACCTGTCAATAATGAAGATGTCTGTGTCGGAGTTAATGGTGTTGGTTTCATTTATAGTCTAAAAATAACCAGCATATGAACCTTTGGTTCACCTGGCTATATGTCAGCATTTGGTTTACTGATGTGAATCACACACAAGACTTCATGAACGGTACTGGTTAACTCTCCACTAACTGTACAATCAAGATGGCTCCTAACGCAGATACCAGCATTCAGTACAATGAATCCACTGTGAGGTTCCTAGTTCAGGGCTATCTTCAGCTTCTAGAGCAATGTTCCCAAAACAGAGGTGAAATGACTGTAAGTCAATATTAGAAGTATTGCTTAAGTCTCTTTGTGGACCTACTTCATGATTTCCCAATTTATCCTCAAATATTTGTAGGGAATAGTGAACTCTGTGACTTAGAAACATTGCTACAACAGAGGCAGCAGGAGAGGCAGAGTAATATCCACATCTGGTCACGAACTAGCACAGCTTATTTCTCGAGGTGATGAAACTATGTGCTATCACATAAACAGGGCAGAAGGTTTAGTCTAGCCCTAAATAAATATTAAATAAATATTAACACCATTGGTGTTCAGCACTATAATAAATAAATTTTTCCCATGCATAAATAACGGCCCTGTAGTATTGGAAGAGTTCCTGCTCTAAAAATAAATTAAGGGGGGTTTAAGTCATTAAGCACCACATTTTAGTTAAGTACAAACCTGGATCAATTAAAAAACACAGAACACATAACTTGATATAAAAAAAACAAGTGACAGTACTCATCTGTAGCAGTAAAATTCCCTAGCAGAATTGCAAATTAATATGCTTTTAATAGCTTTTATGATTCTACCAAAATATTCCCAAAATATTTAAAGATATGTTATGGAAAAAGTGCACAACCTGGGTAAATCTCAGTACTCTAACTAGTAGGTTAGAGAAGTCTACTTCAACACAAATAAATGTGTCAGTTTTTGACAAGGTGTAGAACAGATTTGATAGCCCATTTCTCATCTGTGTTATGGTGATCATCAAGCAAACAAGAAGATAAAGTATTAATCCCAGCAGCCTTGTGGGCTCTCTGGTCAATTTAAAGTGTTTGAAAGCCCCCTGGTGATAGTATTGCAATACAGGCCTAACAGTGAATAAGTCTTTTTTTTCTGCATCTCTTCTAGATTTCTGATAAAGATATTATTTAATAAAGTACAAGCTCCATGTCCATTGGCATTAATTTCCTTGCTTGCCTTTGATTCACAAGGAAGACAAATACACAGATTAATGGGACCTTAACGGCAGGGTATTTCCTCTTACAGACTCTATTTGTCGGTTTTGGGCAGTGGAGGACACTTAGTGCTCAGCCCCGTGGTGAGATGAGCTGCAGAATAGGAGGTGATGGAGTGATGACAAGGCAGGTCAGGCCTGTATGTGAGAACTCGCGGCAGGAGGACCTTGAATATCCAGTAGTGACAGGTTCATTGTCATTAAACAAGGTGCATAAAAGACCAACTACTTGGCACACTAGGTAGAGCTCTTTCAATTTTATTAAATTTAACTGCAGCTCTAATCAAAAAGAAAAAAAAAATCTGCTAGGTGTTACAAACATGTTCTAGATCCAGAGAAATCAATTCTTTCTATGACCAGTATCCAACATATGCTCCATTTTCATAAAGTCATTAAAGATTCAGCCATACATAAATTATTTTGAACCTAGAGCAAACATTACAAAATTTAATCGGAGTGGCTACAGGATATCAGTTTCCACATAAACTGGAGAGAAATACAAGTTAATTGGCACAGTTACTAGTTTTCTGGCTGCTTTACAATATCTAGACAGTATTGTAGAATGAACTGGGCAAAATGGATTATTAATTGTTCCTTTTTGTAAGTTTTGTATCTGGTTTTAGTAGAATAGTCTTATTAGTGTTTTTGAGAGACCTTAGTATGAAGTATCAGTTCCTAGATAGGAAATCTTTCTTTTACTGTTGATGTTGCAACAGTTAGAAAATTTGTTTTAGCTGAGTGTTTGCTTTCTAAATAA
This sequence comes from Podiceps cristatus, assembly GCA_000699545.1. Taxonomy (NCBI): domain Eukaryota; kingdom Metazoa; phylum Chordata; class Aves; order Podicipediformes; family Podicipedidae; genus Podiceps; species Podiceps cristatus. The sequence continues at coordinate 31,102 of JMFS01114386.1, forward strand.
AAATGTCAGGTGAGCACTCACACTTCAATCTATCAGACTAAAAAACAGTCACAGAAACTCTGCCAGAATATGCTTGGTGTCTGCCATACACTAATAGATGTTAATAGATATATTTTTATTCCACTGTCATTTATTTCGTTACTAGAAAAAAAGGTTTGTGATGTTAATAGATACCAAAAGCTGATATTTTGTGCTAAGATCCCCGGTGATGTTTAGTTGTTAGGTTTTCTTCATTTTTTTCTAAATGCAGTAAAGTAGTTGATGTTATGATTTTTGGTGTTTGATTTTTAGCGGTTTACTAAACACACACTACCATAGTTGTTCTGAATAAATTACTTCACTTTTACATGTCACACCATATTCACTGTATGCATGTGGATATAAACACATAACCTTTAAAATGCGTGTAGCACTGTGCGAAGACAAAATCCCATTAATCTTAAGGTGGTGTGGCCATTTTCTTTAGGTTTTGAAAGGAAGAGTAGATCCCTTTCCTCTGAAAGTCCACTTAAAACCATTCTAAATGTACTGGAAGCAGGAAGTCCCTAAAGCTCCTTATGATTGTCTGTTGTATATTACTTTCTCGAGTCTTAAAAAGTGAAGGGTAGGGCCAAGTAGTGTGAATGTGCTCTAAGGGGAGCCAGCAGTCAAGAATCCTGTATACCATTGAAGAAGGACATAAATGTTCAAGGCCCATGCCTGAACAGGAAAACAAGTGTTTTCTGGAAGGCTAAAACAAATTCCATGAAATCATTGCATAATAATAAAGTACACTTGAAGTATCTGAGATCTAGCAGAACCTCTTCTGCACCGAATTCTTAAGTATTTAGCCGACTTCTGTTTTCTTATTCCACCTGCATTAGTATGGGCCATCAATATGGGTCTGCTTTTGTACTTCTTTGGAAGAGCTTTTTAAACCAAAATATGCTGTTGTTATCTTCAAAGGCATTTAATTTTGTTCATTTCTTTAATATAGTCTAATCTGTTTTGATCTTTAAAATACTTAAAGAGAAAAGATTCATTGAATTACTTAAGGCTAATAACAAAAACAGGTCACTATTTTTATATTGCATTGGTCCATGTCATGTACTTTAATGCTTTTGTAGCTATCATATTTTTCTAGATTCTTTGATGATTGTGCTAATTGTGAAAACAACTTTAAATATTTCCTCAACAAATATTCAAATGTAGGTATTCACTTTAGAGAAAACAAGCAGTGCCTCAGTGCCTTATATTCCTGTGGTGAGCAATTGAATTTTAATTTTCAATGTTAGCTGAGTTATGCTAAATCTTTCAGCTGTCCCTTTTCTGCCCAATTCAATGTGTTTTTAAAGCAATATATACTTTCCTTACCAAGGCAAGTTATTTTTATCCCAGAAACTATGTGATTAGGAAAAACCCAAGCATTAGCATTAAAGTCTTTTAAACATATTTTTACATTAATAATTTCAGTTTCATCACAGACTGATAAGTTGTAAGCATGTCTCTAGTAACAGACCACCTATTAATGAAATACAATTACACAAAGGATAATTCAGCATAACTCTCTTGAAAGGGGCCTTTGGAAGTCCTTTCTCCAACCTCCTGCTCAAGGAGGACCAGCCCTGAGGTCAGACAAGGTTACTCTGGACTTTATCCAGTCTGGTCTTGAAAAGCCCCAGGAATGGAGCCTGTGCAACCTCTGTAAGCTACCTGCTCCGCTGCTGCACTGTCTCCATAGAGGAGAGTTTTCTTTATATCCAGCCTGATCCTTTCTGGTTTCAATTCATGCCTGTTGTCTCCTGTCATCCTCACATGCTCCATCTTCTTGTTGCCCTCCCACGAGGTCCTGGGGAGCTGCTGGTAGGACCCCAAAAGCCATCTCTTCAGGCTGAACAAGTCCTGCAGCCTCAGCTCTCAGGCCAAGTGACCCAGACCCTGACGAGCTTGACAGCCCTCCCCTGGACTTGTTCCCTTTTATCGATGCCTTTCTTCTATTGGGGATCCTGAAACTGGACTCAGTATTGCAGATGTGGTCTAACAAGCGCTGAATAGTGGGGGATAATCCCTTCCCTCCCTCTACAGGCCATGCTTTTATTGATACATCCCAGGATGCTGCCAGTTCTCTTTGCTGCCAGGGCACGCTGCTGGCTCAAGCACAGCTCGACGTCTGCCAAGGCCCCAGGGCCTTTTCCATACAGCTGCTCTCCAGCCAGTTTTTTATCATTTATTTATCCACCCTTCCAGACTGTAAAATCCCAACTTGCAAACAAAAATATTGTGGGAAACAATGTTTCATGATTGAGCTCTTTACTGTCAAAGCAGAAAATATAGCAGAAGGCTTATGAATTCATTACTTTCAGCAAATTCAATTTAGTATTACATTATATCTAATTATAATGTGTTCACATTTTAGAACACCACCATACAGATTGTAAACTGGTAGTCAGTATATTCTGGCTAGTATCACATATTTAATCTTAATCAAGTTGCTTTTCAGTACGAAATTAGTTATCAGTTACACAGTGGTTTGGTAGCATTTATATTACCCAGCCCAAATTGTGGCCTCTTATTTTATGGGACACCAGAAACATTCTAAAAGAGGTAGTACCTGATCAAAAATAGCTTTTAAATCAAAGCAAACATGAGCAAGTTGTTCTTCCTTTCATTTTTTGTCTGTAAGAAGAATAACAGCATAGTGATAACCAACTAATCAAGTTATTTCTAGCCTAATTCTGTTCAGGCTGAATTCGTGGTAAAGACTTGTGTTGATTCAGATGAAGTATAAACTAGTTCACTTGGTCCTAATTGATACTGACATGTAATCGTTAGGCCATGTTTTTCCAAAGTAGTGATGTGATTGTTGATTTGGAAATCAGGTGATGGGCTTTCCTTTTCAATGTCCAGAAATAGTCAGCTTCTGAAAAGCTGAGGTGCCCAGCCAAAATTAACTTTTGGCTACATTTTCGTAATTATTTAGGTACCTGAAGATGAAAAACAAGCTCTCTGTTGAGACACCTGCTAATTGTACACCAATTCCCGGTAAAGGTTACCTTTGGGCAGTAAAATCTGCACATGTCACACAATTATGAAGGTACCTAGTCATTTCTGAAAAATTGAATAAGCTCTTCTTTACTACTTTGGGTTCCTAGACAACAATTCAAAATGTTTGTAAGATCGTATTATGCTCCTGTGTTCATATTAGAAAATAGGACTTGGACTGCTAAGTTGTTTCAGAGTTCTTGAAGATGGACCAAGGAGCTGAACAATTTTAAATCATCTTTAATATCTTTAATATGAAGAGCTCAGAGCACTTAAGAAAGTGAGGAAATAACTTTTCTCTTTTTGCATCTTTGAAAACAGAAGGCTAAGAAATGGTTTCAGGTCCCAGATTACGTGGGACATGGGGTTTACTCCTAAAAGCCAGCACAGTGATTTGTTGTTTATATATTGTAGGTACTTACATGTACACTTTAAACTTCTGTCTTATTAGAATAAAACCCTCCTTTTCACAAATCCTTTAGGAAATGAGAGCTCTTTGATGTTTGATGAGAAGTCATGCTTATTTACATTCCTCTAAGGACGTGTTGAAAACTCAGGTGAGAGGCACCCAAAAGCACACTTTGGATTAGGCACACCTGGAGGCAAAGTGTCTTCCTGCTGGGGAGCCCTCCTCAGCAGCACAAGGATAGGGCTGTATGCAACCACCACGTCACAGGTTGCTTAGACTGTTTTGTTTTGGTTTTTTTTTCCTTGTTAGAGTTGTTGACTTGTGCTCTGAATGCCTTCTGGTATATCAAGTGATGCTTGAGAGAATTGCTGTATCTGCTTGTAGTACGTTCAGCCTGAGCAACTGGATTTTTTATTGTCTATAAACACAAAGATGATAACCCTATCTGACAAAAGGTGTTTTTCATTATCTTGAAGGTCTTGAAATACCTTGTGGTATCTAGTCATCAAGTTTAGCCATTGTCTCAAATCTCTTCTGCAAATACCCTTGTAAAATTAGACTGCTTTTGTACACAGCAGGAAGCAGCAATCAAATCAAATGCTGATTTTCTAGCATATGGTAGATGCCATTGGTCTTTAAAGTGCACTAGCATGTGATTCTTATATGCATGTCAGTCAGTTGCCTTGTGAAATTGCTTTATTACCGTCTTCAATCTACCTTTGTGTTGATTTTGGCTATTAGTGAATCTCCCCTTCATGATATTTTAGGAAAGAATCAGATAACTGGATTAAATTGTTGCTTAATTCATAAGTATTATAAATAAAGAAAACTGAAAACCAAGTTTAGTGATAGACACAACTGCCAGATGGCTTATAAATGATAAATCTGCAAGGAGTTATTACTGCACATTCCAGTCACATGAGTTTGGACTAAACTTGTAAGTAGAAGTTTGCTAAATCCAAGTCTAAAATGTTTTCTCTGAAAGTTTCTCTGAGTTAATAACCTTTTTAGTTCTATCAGTAGGTATTAATTTAAAGCCTAATCTACAGTAGATTCATTTGCAGCTGCTGTTGTACTTTGGCCTAAAAGAAGAGGAAATATTTGGTAACCAACTTCAGAATGTTAGCCAGGTACATCATTTGTCAGTAGCTGCCTACAAGCAGAATTGAAAGGCAAAGAGCAAAGTAAGCAGGGATTTGAGTACATATCAAAATACAGGCTTTAAAAAGTTAATAAAATAAACCACTGCTTCCTCCAGGCAGGTTACCTAATTTAAAATATCATCCTGGAATCAATGTTTCTTCATGTTGCAATGAAGAAAAGAAACACCAAGACTTTTGTCAAGAATTTGTTAAATATGATTTGACTTGCATAGAGCCCTGTTTACAGAACAAAGCCCGTGCTTACACTAGAAAGATTCTGCTCTTATAGTTACTGTGCGAGATTCTCAAAGCAGGGATGAAACTCCAGAATGTTCGGGGCATGCCAAGGACTTATTTTGGTGGTATAGCTCATGATAACTCTTCGAGTGGAATAACATTTTTTGTGTCAGCACAAGTATCTCTTCGGCAGAGCTCTACTTTACATTCATAACTGATACGTGCACTCTGGCAAAACTTTAAAGTGTATATCAGGTTAATCAATTTTATCAGGTATAATTTCATCACTATCAGGGCATTTGTGGCTGGAAAATGATTGGAAAGTTGAAAGAGACTCATGGGAATAATCTCTAGTTTTCCTAAAATTTCTTTCAGCCTTTTAGAGGAAGATCTCAGACTTGTACTTTTTATACAGATCACACTTACAGCTTAAATCTGACTGTGTTTTGAAGCATGGATCCAGACTAACATTTGTAAGAAAAATGCCATTTAGCAACCATTCAATTAGCTATTGCAGAATCAGACAGTGACAACAGGTCAAGTAGAAGGCACTGTTTCTGGCACACAAGTTAGAGTAGGAGTCACTGTTAGCTTGGAAGTGCTACTGGCTTTTTCAGTCAGGGATTTAATACCTGCCATTCCTTCCAACAGTAAAAATTTTTGCACCTCCTCTCTTTTTTTTGTCTCCCAGTACAATATGTGCCCATGTTTGATTACTCTGTGTTGATAACCATTTGACATTTACGTGCAATTGCTTGTCTGTTCCTGTAAAGAGAGGACGTCAAATAAAGGCGGCAGATTCAAAACAAACCAGGGAGGCATTTCTCCACACAGTCTAGAACCGAACTATGGAGCTCTTTGCCTCAGCATGTTATGGATGCTAAAGTTTTACACAGATTTAGAAAAACTCTAGAAAAGTTAATGACATAGAAATTGATTAGTATAACCCTTTCCTCAATTAAATTAACTGATTTTCATAAGATTTACCCAAATCGTGACCCTCTATGTATCAATTCAGAACTTGCCCAAGATGTCAAATTAGTATTGCAATGTTTCCAGTGAATAAGTCACTATCAAATATTGAATTAGTATTTAATGTGTCAGAAATGGTATTTTGTAGTAAAAATGTATTAAATATTCAGCCCTATTATGTACACTGAATATACTTTTATTACACAAGTGTTTCTTGTTTTGTAAGAGGCATGTATTTCCTTCAGGAAACAGTACCAACAGTATCAATCATCCTCAAATTAAGAATACTGTATAACTTGTAGAGGACTTTTGCTGCTGCTGTATAAGTTAGGAAAATTTCTAGCAATAATTAGAGGGATCTTAAAATTTGCAGAAATAAATCAATGATCAGAATACAGTAAGTCAAGTCAATTCTTCAGCTGAATAAAGAGAAAATTTTAAAAAAATTAAAAAGTACAAGCATATCTCATAAGAACATAAAAACATAACTGAAGACCATACTAGAAATTGTAAAGAGATGTTACAGTTGTAATCAAAACTTGGCGTTGTTTGGTATTTAGTAAGGAACTGGACATTGAAAAACTAACCAAGAAAGATTCCAATCTAAGAAGTTGCTACATATATTAAGCTTTGCAGTGCATTTCAAAGGCATTTCCAGAGATGCTATGTATGCCACATTAGAGAAACTAAGAGGAATAAGAAACAGGCATCTTTTAACAAAGCAAATCTAGATAAAAATCTTCAGCAAAGTAAATTGCATTTGCTTATATTAAAAGACTGAGAGATAAGAAATGAGCCATACTTTTTTTCCCCCCAGAATAATCATTATAGCTTAAGTAAGTTAAGCTAACTCTACTGATCCATAGAAAGAATTCCACATCTGGAAAATCTTTACTACATCTGTGTTGGGGTTTCATGCTTTTTGGTGCTTTGTTCGCCAGTTCCCATGACTCTAACTTAAACTTCTCTCATTTTCTTAAGTGCATTCCAGTTCAACTAAAGATGTAGTGATCATTTCATTTCCTGAGATCTGTTACTTAAGCTTTCTTACCTGTTTTCCTTAAACAAAGCAAAATAAACCCTTAAAAATGAAACAACATTTAAAAAGACAAAGTAAACGTCTTTATAATATTCTGCAGTATGGTCAATCATTTTAATAGTCTAAAGTGCGATTGAGAATTGTAATTGTCAAAGATAACAGACAAGTAAATGTGTTATTATTGTAGACTTCCAGCTGTGTTTAGTAAGTAGCAGCAAGCACAACACTACTAGGTGAGACACACTCACGCACCAAAACTCCCTGTCTGGTACGTACCATGCAGTAACAGCACTGATTAAAATCTGAATTGTATTGGCCAAACCAATACAGTGCAGACAACCAGAAGAGAGTTGGCTTCTATATTCCCTTATGGTTGTTTCCTGTATAGTGCTACAAAGTTGCTTACAAGTCCTCTCTCCCTCTTCATTTAGAAATCTATGAGATAGATTTAGAAATCCAATGAAGACAAAAACAGAATACCACAACCAAAATACTACCAAAACTGGGAATTTCCACTCTTCAAAGAGCTCTGGGCTGAGTCACACAGGTCTATTTCATTTGTACTGTCAGAGGAAGGTATAGACTAAGTGAGAACCAGACTTGGAGTGCACGCATCCAGCAGCCAGCCACCAAGGAGAGGAGGGCATCTCATTCAAGGACTCAGTCACGCAGCAGCATCTGTACAAGTAAACTAGACAAGACATGGGCTTAAGTACTGACATGCAGTTATCCCTCTTGTTTAATTATTACCATGCTTCCTGCTGTAGTTTTGGCCCATGCCATCTGACACTTTTCTAGATAAGACCTATGAACATCTTGGGAGATAGCATGGACCGGGGACTGTTTGAAACCAGCGATGGTAGGAGATTCACACTTACTCTTATTGTGAGGTCTTGATCAAAAAAATCAATCAGATGAATTCATTTTGCCATCCTTTGTCTACCAGTAACTTCTCCAGGTTTCGTCCTTGCTTAGAGGATTCAAATAGGAATTTATGAGCAAGTCACTTTCTCAGTGGAAACACCTTTAGCCTCTTGCTTCCCAGGTAAGGTTTGGGAAGGGCAATGCCTTTCATAATGCATGGAAAATACGCTCCAGTGAGATTCCAGCATAGGGACTGAACCACTGCTTTCACTGAACTCTTCACTTTCACTCCTTACTCATTTTGGTTACAGACAAATGGGCCCAGTAATTCTACTCTTTTGCCTTTCATTTTTTTAGCTATCATGCGACAGTAGTTCAAGAGGAAAAGAGAAAAAACAGTGAGCCAGAAAATTAGTTGTCCTGCTGCTCTGTTCTGTGTACCTGGAGAGTGGGACGCAAATGATTTTCAGCTGCCTTTATACTTCCTTAATTTGCAGGGCCAGGTAACCCCTGGCATAACTGCAGAGAAGAGGTGTGGCAGGCGGTGCTCTGGCAGGCAGTGAGGGCTGCTCCACCTTACGCTCCCTGGAGAGCAGCTCTTTGTACCAGAAGTTGCTGCCCCAGCACTCCTCTTCCTCTGGGACAAGCCTTTGGAATGTGCAGTTATGCCAAGACATGCTTAGCGCTTGCTGCTCCTGTATCAGTACCAAACATATTTTGGATGCCCCTGCTGATAACTCAGCGTGCTAAGTGGAAGTCACTGTAGCCAAAGTTATAGCCTGAATACCAAATTATTATCTGCATGAGTGCTTGCTCTATCAGCAACCTAACTACAAATTGATTAAATCTCCCATCTGTGTGATAGAGAATCAAGAAGCTCAGGGGCAGGGCTCCACATTAACTTGGGAGAAAACTAGCCCTGTTTAACATCCCAGCTCTATCTGCCTTGAGCAAGCATTGCCTTACCAATGTCCTCACACAGCAGGAGTCAGGATTTGCTTTTATTCCTAATGGACCTTTGAACAGCAGATCTCCCTGATAAGAAGCAGCACATGTCATTGATTCAGTCAAGTGACAGCCAAGTGAACTCAAAGGTATAATACTTTCCCGAGCCTGCAGCAATTAGACACTTATCCATTAATAAAACAGTCCTTAAAAAAATAAGAAAAGTGTCCTGTATTCGGAGAAACTCTGGTTTATGCTGTAAATGGCATAAATTTTGGGCTACTCTTTTATCATAAAATTAAGGTATCCTCTTGTAGCAAGACATGTTCTGGTCATTGTGCTAAACAACCTGGTTTGTTAAATATTGGTGTTTACTACTGAATCTTTTTAATTATTGGAGAAAACAATAGTTGTAAATCATAGTAGGAATTTAGGTGCGCTGTAGTTTAATTCATGAAGTGTTAATGGCCTCCATATTTCATCAATTAAAAGATGAAGTTCCTTGAGCAAGAAAAGGCTAGTTCATATTCTTGCACAAAAAAAATCCCTACATTAAAGTGGAGAACATGTGTCAACTGACCCTACATATCTGTAACTGATGGGATACAATGCAATAACTGAGGGATAAAATACATTTCAGAGGAGCAGTTATCACCAAACCAAAATTTACAAGCTGCCAAAATTTAAATTAAGGGTTATTCTTAAAGAGCATCAAATAGATTAATGTCAGAAAACCAAAAAATGCCATAATTCTGCTTTCCAGTGATGTTAGAAAAAAATACACCATTATGATTAAACTATCAGCATATCTGTAATACCTGACTATAGTTAACTGATTTTGAAAGTGCAGTACAAATTTTTTTGTTCCTTCATTGCATGCTCTAGATCTCTTAATAGAAACACAGTACCTAACTTGCAGGTCGAAGTCAGTAAGTCGCTTCACATCACACCCTGAGAGGACACACACTACTCTGTAGCTTAGACTGCAGTGCTTCATGCTGAGCGCAGTATAGACTCATGAAGAAATGTGCCAGACCTTACAGGTCACCAGTTCATTTTTGATGGGACTCGGTTAGGTTTCCTGTGCAGCCCTCTAATTTATACTGGACATTATGGAACTTTCTGGATTTAATACCCATATGAGTTTCATTAGAAACAGGGACTCTATTCCCAATTTCAACAGCATTTATGAGGGTTGAGGTAGTTTCTGCTCTACCATGTCCCTCTGTGCTTCCCTCCAAGCCCTTCTGCCTTACCCCAAACGTCTCCTCAGTGTGTTTACTGGGCTTTCCCAAAGAAGACCTGTATAGCTTCAGGCTTCCAGGTCCAGAGCTGACCCCAACTAGCTTGCTGCATCTCTGGCCATGAACTTATACCTTCATTCTAAGCAAGAGTTTAATTCTTCCAAGGCACCTAAAGATTTTAAGTAAGCCAACCAGTATTGCACAGCGTGGGGGGGGTGGGGTGTGTTAATATTGTTCTTTTTTGCTTAATTACACAGCAAACACAAAAATAACAAATCCAGCATTCTTTCTTCTTCCATCAGTGCCCTGACTTTTTGGGTATATACTTCGGGTTTAAGTCTGGTTTTCTTTGATAGCTTAGGGTCTCACTGCAGGTCATGTTATATCACTTCAATAAGGGAGTCTTCCCAGTTCATTTTCCAGACCATTTTCCTATTCACTAGAACAACATAAAGCAATGATTCAGTCCAGGACAGACTGTCAAACAAAGTTCATCTTTACCAGCTACTGCTAAAGTTTCCTTGATACTTACCTGTTCAACAGTTCATTTCCTTCATTGTTCCTCTGTGATAAGTTTTCATTCCTTCAAGCCTTTTCCTCATGAATAGGAAAGAAATCTAGTTCTCCCAGTGCTATTTGTCATGGACTATCTAGACTGCAAGAGCTGACCAAAAAGCAAAGTAAGAATCTGAACCAGAGCCTGGAGTGAAATTTCCTTATTCAGTACCACCTACAAGGACTCGCAAGCCATGTGCACATTCCTCTGTTAGCAGATTTACCAGCCAATACAGTATACTGTTTCTTGCAAAGTGTATGTCTTAGCTCAGTGTGGTTGTATCCCTTGTCTTCCTTTCTTGTACGCTTTTAAGGCATCTTTTCATTGTTCTTTTAAAGCGTTCATTCAACATGTAACCAGGCGAGCATGATTAATTATCTCATATTTCATAAGGAAAGGCTACCCAATTGCAGAACAAAGCAGACCTTCAATGGGAATTGAATATTTTCACCACGTTCTTACTGTGCCTATACTTCATTTTTCATCTCAGTATGCTCAGCCACCTGTATGAAATCTACCTACCCAAAATTTTGAGAGAATGATGCGAATCCCTAAAAGTTGTAGTAATTGTTTAGCTATGGGTCCTAATGTAGATTTCTGTTCAAATCCATGCTGTCAATTTTTAAACATGATTTATAGCCTGGCTTACAGTTCAGGCAATAATTCCTGTTTTTCATTATGCATGAATCTGCTATGCTTGCAAAATATATATCATTCTTCATGCATTATATGGGCCAGCTTGTGATTCACCTTTGCACATACAGATTGAAAGTTGTAATTGCCTGAAAGAGAGCTTTGTGTTGAAGGTGAGTCAGTGTTGCTTCCTCAACAGTATTTCTCTGCCTTCTAAGTTCGGGAATTGAAGCATTTGCTGTAAACTGTTATCACTGAAATGCTTCACATTAAGTCTATCTATTTTTTAACCTATGTTGTTTTAGTGACCTGACTTTTGGCAAGCTGTGCAAACAACTACTCCCGTAGTTTGGTGCAATAAGGGACACAGACAAAAAAAATATGAAGAAAGAAATGACATCCTTCCTGTAGCAGCTTTCTGCTGCTAGTGTCTTAGGAAATAAATGCCTTGAATAGGCTGCACAAGATGTAGACAGGCATAGAGAATTTGGCATAGAAAATGTGCTTAAATATGAAGAAGATGCAATTCTAACTGACCTAGAATTAGGACTTGAAGTATCCACACAGTCATTCAGGAGCTACTACAACTGTCTCTGGTAGTTAACAGCAACTATGGACTCCCTTCAGAGATTTGAGACCGTTCCAAACTGTCCGTTTGCAGACTAAACATCCCCCCTTCTACACTTGTGTTTGCTGTTCTGGCGTGGTCAGGAGCTACAGATACGAGCTGCATAGACAACCTCATCTGGACTCCCCTGGTACAAGACATGTTACCTGCCTCTGTTCTGCTGCCTTTTGGGGCTCTCCCACCCGTGCAGTGCCCATTGCATTAGTCCCCTCATCTGTTCTGCTGGACTGAATTTTCTGTGGATCCTTCAGCATTTCTAAACTCATGTCACACATTCACAATGCAAATCGTGTCTTTACATAGACTGTTGATATATCACCATGCTCTAGTCCTTTGTCTTTTTCCTAAGGTCTACTGTTCCTACAGAAGTCCCCACCATCAACATCTTTTACTTCCTGCCAGGGGAAGAACACATAACCTCCGTGCAGAGAGCGCTCTGCTGGGGACTGTAAAGGCAGCGTGTATTTACAGTAACACTAGACACCGTTTCAGAACAGGTCAGCATTTTTTGCCCAACAGGAATCCAGCACGCTGGTTCTCAGGCAAGGAGGAGCAGCATGGACCTCAGGTCAGCATGTGCTTGCTGCTAATGCAACAGATTTTGTGAACATACATGATTCCAGCTGCCCTCCTACACACACTTCTCTGAGAGCAGCCTTTTTGCTGAAATCTGTACAAAGTTCAGTTCTTTGGTTCAAGTTTTAGCTTCACACTTATCTAGCCTTTTTTGAACTTCCTTGCTTGGTAGATGTTAAGAGTTAGCAGCTGGTCTCCCATTATTTTCCTGAGAGAGGTCCTTTCAAGGGGTGATTGTCATTGATAAATTAAATATAGTGATTTCAAATGTTTGCATGACCCTCTCTGCATTCCGCTCATTCATTCTTGTCTTTATACACCTTGCAAAACAATATGAAAGTCATAAGGAGAAAAAGTCCCTTTTTCTATAAAATGATGCGGAAACATCTAACCTGCTCCAGAATATGACATTTTGAAACAGGCATGAAGTTAGATGTGACAAGTGAGCAGGGCACTTAGGGAAGGATTTTAAGAAATTGCAATATCCAGAAAATTGGATATAACCTAGACTTCTTTTGTAAAACAGAAAAAATTGAATTTGGGATAGATTTAAGTTTACTTTGTATTGCCTCTTAGAGAGAAAAAGAGCATAGGTGCTGAGGATCAAAAAGTACAGAGGGTTTTGGTGAGGTATATGTTTAATATTTCATAGATAGATATGAGAACTATATATAGACCATGTTTTGGTTAGTGATCAGTAGTGCTTTACTGAAAACGTTGTAGCAAGGGCATGTGTATAGATGCATATAAAGATCTTGATTTGAAATTAGTGAAAACAATTTTTCTGTAGTCTTCTCACCTTTGAAGCATGGTAAGCTTTTAAAAGGACATGATTTCCCTAAATGAAGACTAATAAAAGATTTTTAATCATGTAAGTCCAAAACCCAGGATCTAACTAATGTATCTTTGATCTACATTAATTTTCAAGATTTTTCAAGAACATATTGGAGAGGTTTTTAGAAAGTTTATTTAAAACTCTACATCATTCTTAATCCTAGCTGTCAGTATTTATTGTTTAGTAATTTAATTGTCCAGATGCTGAAACCTTACAGTTTATATGGAGGGGAGGAGGTTTTCAACATCAAATAACTAGATTAGCCTGGTTGAAATGAGGTTAATTAGGTAATTGAATATAATCTTATTAATTGAAACTCAGAGCTATCATGACTTTGTAGGGACAGAGCTTCAAAGCTTTTTTAATATTAAAGGACTTACATTAAAACCTGTTTTTCAATTGCCCCTTTGGATTGCCTTATGTATTTTCATATACAGTATAGATTTAAGTTTTGACCTTTTGAAATATATTTCTGTTTTATTTCTGACTTTTATGACCAGTGAGCCAAGCTCAAATTTGTTATCAGTACACTGACAGTTACTCAATCCACAGTCAACTCCAAATTTTAAACAAGCAGTCTAGAATCAGTTTTTTAAGAAGAATACAACAAGAGCAGAAGAGTATACTTGCTTGTCATACAAGACTACAAGATTTTCTCATATAACTTATGGTGGAAGTTTTCATTGAACATAAAGAAATATTTTATTTTGGCCCACATACATAATCTTTTCCTGTACTTGACTGAAGGATAGTATGTATGGATTAAAAAAAACTTACCAACATCCTTGTAAAAATTCTATCCTTTCATATCCTCTACTAAAGAACTTTAATGTTTCTCTTTAATTTGGTGCCTTATGCATAAAGTGTTAGAGTGTCACTGGCATGAAAAAAATCTCCTGCTTGTCTTTCAAATGTCACCTAAAGACACACTCATTCTATACTTCAGAAAGGTGCCAATACGAGCAAACAGGGCTGAGCTGATTTAGCCCATGGAAAAGCATCCAGTGGGTGTCTGCTGTTTCTTTTTCTTTCTTTGGTTTGTTGCATACAACAAGCAATGACACCTGTGTTTAGCCTGTAAACACACCGGGTATGCAAGTACTGAGACTTAGTACAGCAGGTGCCCTATCTAGCTATGTCTGCTGTTCAAATAACGACTGGTAAGTGAGGTTAGGTTCATGGCATGGACTGACATGTGAATGTGTGCATACAGAAGCACGTGTGTGAATGTTCTGCCCTTTAACTAGTACTTAAATAATGTGTGGATGCATACTTGAATCTTTTCAGATTTAAAAGATCCCCAGTCAAAATAATTCCTAAAATAATGTTCTGACTTCTCACCCATGCTTTAGACTATACACAAATAAGGTATATTGAGAGTGATGTACAGCCCTATAGGTGAATTATTTTGCCAATACATTTGCAGGGGAAGTCTGGTTGCCCAGTCTTCACAGAACACTGGAATTCCCTCCATATATGGCATATAGGAAGAAAGGGAAATTATATAAAATGATGAGGTAAAAGTCTAATGGTGATGTTTGAGCATCTTTAATCTGCTAGTAACTTTGTTGTTTCATGTTCTTAAGTCCCCATGTCTTCTGATGTTCCATTTCTTTGTCCAGTTTTTAAATCAAGATGAGAAGCAATCTAAAGACTTCCATGTTCATGACATGAACTTTGTGGAGATTCTGCTCTGGATCAAGTCTGGTAGAAACAAGTGAGGCAAATTAGGATCACTGTTATTCTGCAAAGGTCATATCAGTCATATGAAGGAAGCAACAGAACTAGGGCTGCCTCAGTACCTTTCTGTCAGTTCCAAGCAATCAGGAGACCAGGAGGAGGTGGATGTTAAGTAGAAGCTGCGCAAATATAACAATTTGATAAAGTCGGTGATTAATTTGTGTTGAATAGATGTGAGGCCTAAGCTTTCCCAGAAAATTTCACAGTAGTGATCTTTAGCATGGCAGAACCGCTATATTTCAGTCCTTTATTTATGAGGGCTCCAAGCTCCTGCCACTGTCCATCATGTATAGATAACCCAGCCCTTCCAAAATACCCCTCCATGTCTCTGTCCTTTGGAGGCATTAATTTAAAGTGGAATTTTCAACATTTGAAAGGGAATAGTAATAATCAGAAAGAAAATAAACAATGAAAAGGTACCAGAAATGCAAACCTGACAAGATGATTTTCCAGACTTTGCAGATGATCAGAGTAGGTTTTTGTGTGCAGCACAGTGGCCTGAGCATGGGAAAGAGACTTTTTGACAGAACAGCTTGATGGAGGCCCTTCCAGCTCTCTCCACAGTGCTGTAGATGGACTGTCAGTTGTGACAGTCATAGACATCTTGACAAGAGCTCTGGTATCAAGTTAAATATTCAGTGATAGAAATATCTCAGATAAACTATTCAGAAACCTGCTGGAAGAATGTGATTCACAGCCTGTAACCTCTCAGTAGAGATCTGAGTTCAGCACTCAGGGTACTCGCTAGTGTACATGTGTATTTGATACTTCTTTCAACCTCTCCCATCTCTCCCCCCTCCCCTGATATTTCCTTCATTTTATCCTTTTCTGATATATTTCTACATGTAACACTCAGCCTAAACCAAATCCTATTGATAGTCTGTGTACCAGATCACTTTTCAGTTATAAGGCTGAAGTTTTGACATGACAAATTTTATGTCTGAATAGCAGGTCCTTTTTCACAGGGAAGGGATAGCAGCTTATCAAGGGGATGCAAAACTTTCTGAGCAGAGCAAACCTACTTTCAGGGTTGGCTCTTTCTAAAGAGCATATGAACTATGATACTGACATATGCTTCTTCAAGTATTATGTTCTACTCATTTGTCATATTAAATCTTGCTATTTCAATTTTTATCTTGCCAGCTTCTATGGTTAAATATATACTACATTGAGGACTTGCACCATAGCTCATATATGCTTCATTCTGTTTTTTTTCCCTTATTTTATTTTGTCCCCACAGAAGTTCCACAGATTAATTAGTCCTCGCTTGGGGGAAATACACAAATGCAACACTCCTTTCAATGTCAGGTCTTGAAAACTTGTACCCCCTTAAACACTTGCACTCTTTTCTTGGTGTGCTCACACTTTAAATACTTGTAGGCTGTTATCATTACTCTCCCCTTGCATTATTAGCTGTCATTTGGCTGAGCAGAACATGTTTTAATCTTTCCTCATAAATCAAACTCTCCAGCCCCTTAATCATTTATGTTACTGTTATCTGAATTCCTTCAGAACTTGTTGACATCTTCGTGGTACTGGAGAGGCTAAAACTACATGCTGCATTCAAGAAGGGATTCATTTGTGCCAAACAGAGTGTATCTGTTTCTTCTTTACAGAAACCCCGAGAATGTACGTAATAGTTGCTTTTCCTATCATATAGGTAAGCAAAACAGTTCATATTATGATTAAAACATCAGGAATAGTAAAGAAGAAATGCCATACATTTTACCACATTTCTCAGTCAAACATTTAATATCCTTTCACCATTACTGAAATACTTTATTCTTAAGAAGTATACCTTTAAAATATTACTTTAACCTATCAATCTCAGATGTGAGCTTTGTCATCTTGTTTGTTTGCTTCCTTAAGTTCTTTGGGGAGTGCTTTAGTCTCTTCTTACAATTACCATATTTTTCCTGGGAATTTCTATGTCAAATACTCATAAATGTGAAATAATTTCTCTATTTCACCAGCTCTTCAATTGTTTCCCTCACCTTTCTGTTATGAAGTACTTAAAGAAACACTTGTACTTACCTTGCTTCTAGTGTACATAAAGACTTGTAAGTCATTTTTCCATGTATTTGTGGCTGATGCTATTTTAGATATTCATGTTTTTTCAAGGTCTAATTTTGGTTATTCCAGAGCCATTAATATTTTGCATTGAATCTGAATGCAAGTGTAAATTCACTATTGTCATGATGTCTCTGAAACAGAATTTTAGGTTCTCCCATGTAACTCACCACATCATCTAGATATCTTTTTAACAACAAATGACTACAGTATTTTCAGACTGAAGAAGACCAGAGCAGATAATCTTCATTTCAGACTCAGTTCATGTTTCCCACATGATACTGCCATGTATCTCTTACTTTTCTAAATAATTACTTGACTTGACAGTAAAATAATACTAGGTCAGATACAGAGCTATAGCAAAACACAGATCATAGAATCATAGAATCAT
>KL283629.1:1673-24617 GCA_000699545.1 Podiceps cristatus
CTGAAACAGAAGACTTGTGATCAGCCTCAGCTATTTCAGTTTCAAAATGAACAGATAAAAAAAACTCTGGGGCTGTTAAAATGCAAAAATTTGAGGTTTCCTCAAATCAAAGACAGGTGGGCTACAAAATTTTCCACTAGCTACTAAGTGGATAGGGATACTCTGTCCTCCACCTTTTTTTTTTTTTTTTTTTTTTTTTTTTTTTTTTTTTTTTTATTTTTTTTTATTTTCCTCCATTTATGTTCTTATTTTGGTTTGGACTGTTCTTGCTGAGAGTTGCCAGGTTTTGCTTTTTGCTTTGAAGGCACTGCTCCTGTAGGAGTAAGCTCTGGGGAAGTGATTCAGTTCACTCTGATGGTCCAGCAGATCAGCCTAATGTGTGTGTGTGTGTGTGTCCCTCTGGTAATTGGTACAACATTGGCTTAAAAATAAAAGACTGAAAGCTTGTCAAAACCCGCTGCTGACCTATAGTAAGGCAGTGAGAGCTTTTAGTGACCTGCTTCATTAAACGAATAAGCTGCTGTGTTCTGTGCTATTTATAGATTATGGTGGTTTCATGTTTGTGTGTGCAGTGTCCTACTGAAATGCACATGGCGATGTGAAAACTTGCTGTGCTGAAAGGTAGAAGGGACGTGGTATGTTGCTAGATTTAGTTACATTCAGCCTACAGAAAATGTTTTTGTATTGTGCTTATAGCTATATGAGTAACGAAAGAAGGTGGGTTGGTTTATCTGACATTAAAACATGTATTGAAACAAAGAATGTAAAAGTCACGAGAGAAGCAGAAAGCTGGGAGGTGAACATGGGTCAGAGCAGGCAGGAATTTGGGTGATGCAGAGCCAAAGCTCTAGAAGATGGAAAGAGATGGTAACTCATGGTGTCTATTCTACATATCTCAAAAAATAACTTCACTCCTTGTTCTGGAAAGCGTCGGGCTGTCTTTGGTGACAAGAATTGGAGTGGTTAGGCTCAGTGGGACTACAGGTCCCTGGTTTTAATTCCCTGTTCCAGTGCCCTTTATCACCTGGACTCATTTCCTTCCAGTTCCGTAAAAATACTTCAGAACCCTTGCTCCCATTAAAGCAGATTTTGTGTAACTTACGGGGATCTTAAACATTAACTTTGCTTTAGCTTTCCATCTGCAAAATATGAATAATAGTAGTATGTTATTCTATCCAAGCTGTTAAAAAGTGAAAAGAACACAAAAGTGAGAGATGCTTCAAATCGTGTAAGCTCCAGAAACTGAAAGACAGATGTGAGAAAAGACCATAGCCCAGGTATGAATCCCTCCTTTGAAGACGTTTCTGCTTGTTGCCTTTGAACAGAAATGTGTACTTCAGGATACTTTCATTTTGGTTCTATACCTATTGAATAGTTGAACGGCTCTTACACTTCCAGTGTACCACCAAACAAAAGTCACAGGAAAGCAGTTTAGGAACTTTCTTCCTTATAAGACAAGCAAACCTTTCACTTTTCCTAATTGCAGCATTCTGACAATTTGTTACAGTTCTAGATTCTTTGATTGCTATTGCAAAAAGCCCTTCCCATCCCGGTAGGTTTTCAGAACATCTTTTGCTTGTGCCCTTCCAGCTTTACTTTAGGTCTCATGGGAAACAGTCGCATCAATTAAAAACAGAACAAGAGGACTGTTAAACATGTGTGCTTTGGTCTTCTGCCCCAAAAGTGAGCGTGCCTTTGGAAGTAAATACATAAAGGGTATTGTATGGCGTGAGTTGAGCTGAGCTGTCCGATCGGTGGTAACTTACTCACAGGAGGGAATACACACGGATTATCGGGGCACCACAGCAATTCATGGAAATGCACCCCAGACACACTCTACCAGCAGCTGCCCAGCCCAGCCTGAAGCCAGGGTACCAGCTTGGTGTTTGTGCATCTGTGGTGTAACTTCTTGATGATGTGGGAGAGAACTGAATCCATATAGACTTTATGCTATGGTGTAGATAGATCATATCTCCTTTATGATTTCTGGTGGAGGAAAAGGGAGAGCTTCTAGGGCAGTGTAACACGTTTGGATAGAGCCAAAAATAAAGTGAGGTACTGTAAAGTCTACTAAGGAGAACATGGGCAAGAAAAAAGGAATATGAGCCACAAGAGAAGGAAAAGTAATGTTGAGAGTTTAGTCAGGATGATGACTTCTGGTGTAATGACCATTTCTAGGACCTTGAAAGCAGTTGCCAGACAAGTCCATTCTTTAGGAGGAAACAAAAGACACGAAATAAGACAGATTTCTTGCACGGGAGTACATTGACAAAAAGATACTGTCAATGAAATAGTTTATTCTCACTTTTCCCAGGGAAAGGGATGGGTCCATATCTTGATGTAGTAGTAAAATTCAGTGGTTTCCATCTATCCCAGTTCTTTCCTCCATAGCAGTAAAATACTTCCATGCTGAGTATGGCTGATGGTCAATAATTACATACACCCTTTTCTGCAATAGTGAGTGGCAGATGTAAAAAATTTTTGTTTTAGCTAAATGACATTTAGGATCTATGTAATTATCCAGAGGGAGGAATCAGGTGTCTGAATGTGCCTATGAAAGTAGATAGCTTTCTGTGTTTCTTCTGGTTTTATTTACTCTTTTTTTTTTTTTTTGTAAATATCATAGAATCATAGAATTGTAGGGGTTGGAAGGGACCTCGAGAGATCATTGGGTCCAACCCCCCTGCCAAAGCAGGCTCCCTAGGACATATCACTCAGATAGGCGTCCAGGCGGGTCTTGAATATCTCCAGTGAAGGAGACTCCACCACCTCCCTGGGCAGCCTGTTCCAGTGCTCTGTCACCCTCACTGTGAAGAAGTTTTTCCTCATGTTGGTGCGATATGCGAAATATGAGCAAATCATGACCCTTGATCTAAGTATAAAAAAGTCTAAGTTTAAAAATCTGAATAGTGATTAAAGAAAGAGATTTTCCAAATAGTTCTACATTTGCAAACAGTCTGACACTTAGTCAGTTAGGGTATCTCTGTCATAGTATTTTAGTTGGGATTGAGATTTTTGATACAAAATTTCCAGATCTTTTTAGATCTTTTCCACATCTTTTATCCAGGTCATCTTTCAAAATGAATTCTGATATGGGTTCTTCCTGAAGTCAGAGATGTGTCCAAAGAAATCACTATATAAGGGAAAGTGGATGATAAAGCTCAGAGAAGCTGTTGTTCTCTTGTATCATCACCTTGTACCTCACTTCCAAATTATTTTTTTTTTTTAAAAAAAACCCACAGTTCAGGGATTAATACAATGAGAATCAAATATTAAAAAAAAAAAAAAAATCTTAATTTCATGTTTCTTCAGTCTAAAATTGTCCTTGGATTGAAGCTTGCATGTTACTTCTGTGTTAAGTAAAAAGAATTCTTAATTGAACAAGATTTAAGATTTTTGTAGATGTGTATGTTAAAAAAGGGTGTCTAAATATCTGCATCAAATACACAGTATCATGTTCATATAATATCCACTCCAGTACCAAGAACAAATAGAATTAATCATATGTTTAATTCCTTTGAAGCATCTTGCAGAGTCTGTTTAGTGTTTAAAAAAAAGAGATCTAGCTGAAATTGGAATGTAGGAAGTGCATGTCTGGCTGAAGATGAACAGGAGTCATAGTGGTTTGGTCTACTTTTTGAACAGTGTGCTGTTGTAAACCACTTGGATGATTTTCAGTAAATTCATGCTTCACATGGAATTTTAAGGGCACATGAAATTCTTTTTGCATTTGTGGGAGGTTTTAAATTATGTAAAAATAACTACTTTATTATGACATCTTCTCATGTTTTAAATGCTAAGCTTTCTCCCAACCATTTAGAAATGTTTTGAATGTTATGGAAGAAGCATCTTCTTTGCCATTGACTTTAGCTTGCTAGCACTCAGGGAGCGGGGGGGAAGGGCAAAAGCAAACTCAAGTCCTGGCATAATACTACTGAAATACTTTACAAGCTGTAAGAACAGATTAAACAGTCTGTCCTTGTAAATTGCTTTGGAAATTCAAACCAAATGCAGGGGTAGTAAAAGTAATCAGAGGCATGCCGCCGCGGTAGGTAGACGTAGCGTGGTTGGTCCTAGCACTGTTTCAGTCATGGAGTGTCTGGGAAGCCTGGAAAAGTTTTCTTGGCTAACTGTGTCTGCCCTTGCCCTCCCACCCTTGTTTTCACAGTACCTTGATGCAGAATCCTGAGCTCAGTCTAAGGGCAACAGAGGTATAAAGGCTATAATTGAGATGGGAACGGCACATAGGTGTCCTCAGTGTCTCATGCTCACCTTTACCTTTTCTTGTAATATGAGATGACTTTGAAAGCACATAATTTTTTTCTTTAAGTTACTGTAATAAATGTAATGTTCATGAAAGACGCTAGATTGACAGCCCAGAGAATAAAATGATTCATGAGGCAGGTAGTTATAGTTGAGGCAGGGATCAATCTTGTAATTATCATACTCTTGACGTCGAGGACTTCTGTTAATGGGTCTTCTGACTCTGAATGGCACAACTGGAAACCAATCTGATTCCTCATATTTGTCTATAAATGAAAAAAGCAGTAATGGACTCGATGCACCAAAGACAGAATAGCAGTCTGTCAGCTGCAAGCAGAGCACATGGTACAGCTGCGGCCAAAGTGGGCGGCCAGAAGCAGCTATGTGGAGCTGATACCCTTGGCCTGGAAAAGAGCAGCCTAAGAGCTCTTTTACCTCAAAATGGCTTAAGATGCCTACAGAGAGGTGAAATTGTGGCTTGAATACTGGAGACACCAGGGAATCCTGGATGTGCTAAAACCTTTCCATGGCTACACTTATCTTTTTATTCTGCTGACAGAAAGGTGAAGGAGTGCTCTGAGACCACCTGACCTCTCTCTTCACCTTTGCCAGGGCATTTTTAACACAATTATTCTTTTCTTGGCTGGATAAACTGTTTCAAGAAAAATAGATTAAAGCACAGTAAGCTCTCACAGTGACTGCACCTTGTCAGAAAAAAATAGCCCTAGGTGACCCATCCCTATGTCAAAGCCAGCCACCTTGATGCTGAAGGAGACTGAGAGAAGAGCTCATGATTCTGTTGTGCTTTCACTGCCATTGTTTTAACTTGAGTTGCTAATAAGAATTTATGATGTTGTAAATTAAAACAGTTACTGGAAGTGCTGCCTCTCAGGGAGAGAGTTTCTGGTGTCTATGTCTATGGCTTTTTAACTCTTTTATTTTCTTTTAAGCTGTTGGGATTTTCTTTTATTTTTTTTTTTAATTTTATGTAGGCATAAAGTCAAACTAACTTCCCAGTAAATTAAGACATTGAATTCAAATGTGTCTTTGCATAACATGATGCAGTGTAGCTCATGTCTTTGTTTTGTCTATGGAATAATCTGGAGAATGTAGAATGAAAAATTAAATTAGAACCTGAGTCACAGTTTCTCTCACACAGCCTGAGCCTGGCCTTCTTCAGCACATAATTTTGCAAAATGTTTGTTCAGTGGTACATCATGAGGCGTATCTGTGCGTTACCGCCTTACAGTACGCAGCTTGCAACGGCCATCTGCTCAAATCCCCTTTCCTTTTCAATGTAGCCAATCTGAGTCTAAAATATTGATAAACAACCTCTGCTGCTAAATTAAGACTAAAAGAGTAAACAGGGGAATGAATGTGAGCAATAAATTTCCCAAACATTCACGCTGTGTGTGCTCCTATTAATATCACGGTGGTAAGGAACATTAAAAATCTGACATATGTAATCATTGTTTTGAAGTGACATGGAGGATGAAAATTTTAGATAGATAGGCTAGCATAGAGATGATGAAAAGGTATTCCCAAACAACTCATCTGTATCCACAAACAGATTAGTTGCTATGTGTTGTGGTCACTTGTGTAGCTGTAAATTAAACATCCTACATTGTGTTAGTCACCTCTGTGTGTTGCTGAAGATAATATTTCCAAGGGTAAAGTGGAAATTGTTTTGCACCGAGTACAGCAGTGAGGAGCTGAGGAAAAGCTGGAGAAACCTGTTTAGGGTTCAAGGTGTATACTCCAAGCAGTTGGCCAGAATGAGCTCTCTGTTGCTGTGGATATGTTGCTATCAGTGCCCAAATGGGATGTTTTAAAGCTACTTGGGTGAGTTGCAGTTGCATCTTTGTCTTCAGGGTAGACATACAGAGTCAACAGCTACAACCTCATATCTCTCACTGTTTTAAAGCAAACATAGGGTAGAAACAGAAAAAGAAGCAGCTTCTAGCGCTAGAACAATTTATCTAGGGAGTGAAGAGCATCTGGTGAAGTTTGACATGCAGTCCTCCTGGGTGCGTGTACTCGGTAGGCTTTAGGCACAAGCAGCTCAAATGACTGCTTGCTGCCATGTGTTGGGGGGCGGGGGACCCCGCTGTCACCAGGTTGCCCGAAGCGTGACGTCTGCCTTGTGAAATCCTCACATCTGTTGGTGGGTGTCCGAAGGAACCTATCACCTTGTCTGCTGAACTCCATAACCTGCTGCTGTCTGTGAGCAGAGATGGTGTGCACGCTCTCGAGCCGTCGACAGGGCCTGGGACACCACAGAGATCAGATGATGTTAAATATAAGAAAGGGAAGTAAGATATGAGAAAAATAAGGCTTGGACAGGACTAGACTATTAATCTAAGTCTTTAAAGGTGGAGGTATGTGGGGGATGACTCCATCTCCAAATCTTTATTGAGAAACCTGTACTTACAATATAATAAACATCTCTTTCCATAATGCTTCTCTGGCTCAACAGAATGATTTGGGAATTTCTGCTACCTTCCCCTTCCTCGCTAAATTCACAACTCCCCCCCTCCCGAAAATTTCCTCTTAAAATCCAGCAGTTGGCAGCTTTTGCATCCTCCAGAAACACCTTTTAGTGAAAATGAGATCTGTGATAAGACATGTCAGAAACGGAGAGAGGACTTTTCTGCAGTTATTTTCTTGTGTGTGGACAGTGGCACTGAAGGAATGTAGATGTACTCAAAGAAAATGAAGGGATGGTGTGTCAGATGACTGCTGAGGAGAGCACCTGCCATCACAGTCACAGTAATAAAAAGATTTGTAAAGCCACTTAACTCCCTGCTTCTAAAAATTGCAGCTGCCTTGCCTTCTTGTGCTGTGATTTCCAGGTTCCCTGACCTCCTTGTGCCTGCCCAGACTGGCTGCTGTTTCTCCCCAATATAACAGGAATCAGCAGTGTTGGTCCATAGTCCATCTGCTGTTTTGGTGTTAAATCAGTGGAAACTTTGTTTCCAGTGTCTGTCACTTCCAGCTCTGTCCTGCTTTGAGCAAGCCACTCTCCCAAACCTGTGGCCATACAGTGCTGTGACCTTGATTTAGAGGATTTTACGCTTGTTCTCCTTTTTGTCTTGCTTTCTCTGCTCCTTACGTGTTCAGCCATTCTAGGATCTACAATGTATTGAGAATTCTGACTTTCAGGGAAGTTAATTGAACTCCCAGCCTGAATGTTACTTTAATATTTGCTGGTTTAATTTGATTTTTATGTATGTAGTTGCCTCCATCAAAATGCCAACACTTGCTGTAATTTGAACACAGTAGTGTCTGATGCTTAGATTACCAAATCACTGCAGCGTCTTAGATGCTACAGTTTCACATACTGACAAGAAATGCTTTCGTCCTTGACTCATGTAAGCAGCGTTTCATATAACTGTGAAGGGAGGGAATTGCATCTTTTTACCACAAATGAAGGTACATAACAAACCTAAGAACAAAAAAAGATGGGTTTTGTCCAGTCATAAGTTGTACTTTTATTTGGAGATCTCAAAACATTATACAGAAATTGATGTTATATAGCAGCTGCTGATCTGAGATACTTGTGCATTGTATAATGTTATGGAGATACGAATGTGTATTTTTGATACCTTATTTGCAGTGAAATGGCTAATTGGAAACACTAAAATGTGTCCATAGCACTTTTGCTTACTGCCTGGCTGTAGGATTTATCTTTTTTTTTTTTTTTTTTTTTTTTGTTTTTTTGTTTTTTTTTTTTTTTTTTTTTTTTTTTATTTTAAAGTGCTGTTTCAGCATATTTCTGGCCAAGAAGGATAGGTGTTTTACATCATTTTAGCAAAATGGAACATTGGAATTATATGACTGAAAATCCATATTGCCATTTTTCAATTTAATTATTACTCTTTCATAATTAAGCAATAAATATAAGCAATACTGATCTGTATGATTATAGCAAGTTTTCCTGCATACTGCAAAGAATGAGACAGTAGGTGGAAAAAGATTCCAGTTACCCTTAGAAAAATATAAAATTAATCTTTCAGTATGTTGCCTCCTTATCTTGAATTTGTTCTGAGCTTTTCCATGTGCTTTAGTGGAACCAGTGTTGCACTGCTGGGCGGTTTATTTAAGAATTGATGTAGGCTGCACATTTTTCCATTCAGTGTAGCATCGACTCGAAGATGTTCCTGTGATAAGCCATAGCAAAGACAACTTTAAGTACTGCTCCTCACAAGGATGAAAACATCGTTTATTTGGCAAACTTCTGCAAAAATATTGAATTCTACCAAACCTTAAGCAAATTAATGGTTACACGGGCGCATGAGGCTAAATAAAGCCTTGGGTGCAAGCCAGGAAGGTACCAATTACTGTTCATTTCAAAACCGGTCTTGTGGCAAGCTTAAACCAAGCGTGTGTTGTCCTTTGCTGTGTGTGACCCGGCAGGTGTAGGGGGTGTTGGAAGACACTGAGGCTGTGACCCCACTGCAGATGTGGGAGAGCCGAAAATGCTGTAGGTAGGAGCGCTGGGTGAACAGTGCAGGGAAGAGATCTGAAGCAGGTGGAATACAATGGGAGAGCAGGAGGTGGGTAACACTGGGATTAGGGAGTTAAGGCTCCCGGAGTGATGAAAATAGGTATAAGTAATAAGAGAACCAGCTCCTGCCTGCCCATATCACATGGCCAGAGTTGTTTGGCCATCATCTTGGGACAGCTTGTTTTGGTAATTTAGCACATCTGTCCTCGTGTTTCCCAAATGTGATCTTGGTATTTGATCCCCATTCCCATCCCTCTCTATCTTTTTTTTTGGCTTCTGCCTGTCTATTTGATGCTGTCCTGTCTGAAGTCAAGGACTTGTGATGGGTTTTGCTGCCACCACAGTTTAGTTATATCAAAATTTTTAAAATTGCTAGCCATGAGCGTACAACTGTTGTAGGTCAAGAGCATGTTTGGGCCATGTGACAACAAAAGAAAAAGAAACTGTCCCTGAGCAACACATCTGTAAACCTCTCTGGTAAATTAGAGATGAACATAGTTCTTTGGCATTTTTTGAGGGCAAACTGTTTCTACTTACTGATTCAGTGTTACTGCCATGAAGAGAAGATGATATGATTGAATTCTGTTGACTGTGTAAATCTTGTGGCTGTCTAATGAACACATTTCCAGATATTTTTCTAAGGAAAAGAAGAGAAAATATATGCTTTTGCTTCTGCCTATAATTTCTTGAATTTTGGTAAAATAGAACAAAATCAAGTGAGCTGGGTAACGTCATATCCCCCATGTTTATTCCGCAGGAAGAAAGGAAGAAAAGGAAGCGACAAAAATAGTAATCTGAACCATGAAACATTTCACTTTGTTATTTAAAAGACATTGTGTGAGTCATAGGGAGCCATAATTTTGTAAACAGGTGCAGTGATTTCTGTAATGCAGAGAACTAATGAGGAACAGTGAGTTCAGCTTGGTTAGAACAACAACACCGCATTGCAACGCGCTGTGCTGAGCACTCTGAAAGTACAAAACAGTGGTCTGGAGTTTCAGGAGATTTTTGTCTCTTAGATGATCTTTGGCAAATTACTTCATTTCACAGCACTTTTGTTTCACCATCTGTAAGACCGGTAGGATAATAAAAAAAGCACATTGAAAGCTACTGATGGAAGTTAGGTGGCAGCATTATTTATCACATTAAATGTACGTTCTACGCAATGTTGTTGATGATTATGGATGTAAATTGTCAAAGCTGCGGAAGGCCTTTGCTCTTCCTGCATAGATCCTCTGTGCCAACTTTCTGCTCATTATCATTAGGACTGGGAGACAAATCTTCCCATCACACTCCACATAAAGGTCTGGTACCATGTTACAAGCATTGCAGTTAAGATTTTATGCTTATTTTTATCTGTTTCTTTGTTTTCTATTACTGTCACAATTTCTCCATTTCATAATAACTGTGTTGTCATAACTATGTAACTGTATAGATAGTTGTCTTATAAGTGTCCTTATGTTCACTTTTATCTGTGCTCAGATGATGTAAGAATGTGGAAAACCCCCCACTTACGTTACACTGTTGATAAAGCAGTCTCTTTTAAAAGCTTTGTGCCTATTCTATGAAAAGTTCTAGTTAAAAGGTTTCTGCTTCCATTTTGATCAGTAGGACTGAGTTATATTTGTAATTAAGAAAAAAGAATCTCAAATTATATCTATCTTCCATTTATTTATGACGTGATCCTTTTCTTTTTGAACTAACCTGCATTTGACTTCTAACTTCATTTGTTAAAATTTAAAGGTCTGTGATCTTTCAGACTATCAAACTATTTTACTGAAATTGCCAAACTGGACCAGCTGCTCTCCTGATAATCATGACATTTCTAATAGATCTGGCAGTGACTGATTTTATTCTGTGTTCTTGCTATTAGCAAAAATGGATTTAAAAGTGTTATTTTTAAAGACCTGTTATAGGACACTTCCTACAGTTCTTTACAGAAGAAAAGAATTAATAATAATGAAAATAATGTTCTTGAAGTATCAGGGCATATGATGGTTGTACTAACTGAAAGATGGAGTTTTTTTATAGTGTGTCCTGGTGCATTCTGTTCAGAGGTTAAAAAAAAAACCCAACCCAAAAAACCCAACCAAAAACCCAAGACAACCCTCCTTCCCCCACAAACAACCCACATAACCCACCCAAAACCACACAAGAACACCCCCTGTCCCCCTGCCAAAAACCCCAACCAACCAAAAAAAACCCCTCAATATATTTCTGGAGTTTTGGAAATTACTTAGTTAGTGCCCAGTGTTCCTAAACGGTGTGTGTGTAAGTGGTTGTAACCATTAGATCTTATTTTCATCTTCTTGATATAAACATAGATGCATTCTCTCTCACAGAACAAAGCATAGTTCATAGCATAATGTGTTGTGCACAGTATGATGGCTGCATCATACACCTTCTGATTAATGGGATCGGAGGTCCTGGGTCCAGGTTCTTAAAGGTATTGTTGTGTTGCTCCACTAAGCACTGCAACACATAGAGAATTGGGACAGTAGCAAGGTAATTGTGGTTTGTTTTTTTTGTTTGGGTTTTTTTGGTAGTTGTGGCTTTCCCAGAAATTCCATCCTCATCCATGGTTTACTACCCAAAGTACGGAACTCAGTATGGTTCCATGAAATATTTAGGTATCAGCAAATTCGCCACCATCTGATGGAAAGGTCTTTGAACTGAAACACTTGTGAAATACCTCACATACCACCACATTTCCTGAATCTGTGCTATTACTACAGCATTTATCATGTTCGCTGGTAGAGACAAAATCCTTACCAAAATACGTGATTTGTTTGTAGACAATTGCAATTAAAGAAACTATTTATCTCTGTAGTAATTTGTCCGTCTCCAAGATTTTTCCATTGCTCTTGAAAACCTTCTGGGAGGTTGAATCACTGTCTCTTCTGCTCTGGATATGATAATTCCTAAGTCCCTTTTCTGATCTAGGTCTAAGTTACTGACAGCAATTCTTTGTCTCTCAGCATTATATATGAAATTAATTTAATACATTATGCACACATGGAATCAGATACTACATTTGTAAATGTTTAGTCTGATATTTATGCTCATTATTTTTTATTTATTACTTTGTAACCTTCTTAAAAGTAACTGAAAAACATTCCTGATACTTAAATTGGAAAACACAGAGGCTACTCCGAAGCAGCAGACCTTTAACTGCAATGCTGAAATGTCAGACAGCTATTGGAGATCCTCAGACCCAACCTTTCATTTAGTATGACTTTGCTTGGCTTGTTCAGATTGATGAGATAACAGCTTGAGACAATGAGATTCATTACAGTCCCATTTTGCTTTGTCTTTTCCATTTATTTGAAAGGCGGTCAAAACCTCGCACAGCATGTTGCATCATATGTACAGAAATTAATCCTTTGGATTTGCATTTAAAGCATCCCATCATTCCGTTACGTAGTTTTATTATTTTGCTATAGATTTTTGGCTTGGATTGCAATAACATAGCTGAGTTCAAGCATGAGGTGTTACTCAAGTTCATCCAGACCTATTATATGAACTGTAAACCTACAAGCTTCACCTCAGTGGCAATGGTTGAATTTGCAGTATGTGTATGACTCCGCTGCCTTACTGGCTGTAGCTTCCCATATCAACTGACCCCGATGATTTTGTGTCTCGGGTAGAATTTGTAGCTGTGACTGTTTGCCTTCAATCAAAAAAATGACAGATATGTTGCAAAATATCTATGGACATGGGTAGCTGTGCACAGGTAAACTGCTGGTAAACAGTAACTCCTGTTCAGAGCCCCTTGGTCTCTGAACAAACCACAGACCAGGTTCAAAGAGCTGGAGGAAGCAAAGGAGGGAAAGAACCTTAAACAAACTGTTAATTATTACTGCTTTTTGCACAGTGAATGGGGCACATTGCTGCATGTTTTCAACCATCTGTAAAACAAGCTACAATTTTGTAGAAACTTTGAATAGAGTCTCTATAGAGAGCTTTTTTGGTGCTTTGTTAATTTATAAATGTCAGAAGAGCACTGGTGCACTGTGTCCCCAGATAAATGTGCATGGTGAAGAAATAGAGGGAATTCATGTAAAAGCATCTTTAAGGACCTAAGAGAAAGGTAGGTGAAAGGAACTGCCTTTAAGCTATTCCTGTGTATGTACAGTAAGTTCCAAATAAAGCTTGTGCCATCAGTCTGATACCACTGATCTGGTAGGGAAGAGTTTTGTTACCCAGGCCTGAAGAATGAATATCTTCAGCAGTTAAAACATACGCCAAGCTAGGGCTGAACCTTAGGTCTAATGCAGGCACAGCGTATCGTGCTGCTATACCCTCTGAAGTTGACTCCGTAACTAATTACCTCCAAGTTTTTCGGCTTCTGAGCCATTCCAGGAACTTAGATTTGCTCTGTGGGCTCTGAAGACGGGAATCCATGATCAGCTCTCTCACCTCCTTCTCCTGACTTCTGGCCAGTGTGCTCTCTGCGCTGTTACTCTGAAGCCTGTAAGCAGGAAAAGACAGTGCTCTGCAGACTGATTTCTTCAAGGGTTTTATGTCACAAGGCACAAAGAATTGTATGCCTTGTGATGGGAGCCATCTCCATGTCACACTGAGGAAGTGAGCACATGCAGATGGCTGAAATGGAGGGCCTATATCATATAGTATAATAATATTATATTTTGAGTATATTATAGAAAGGGAGGAGCAGCTTATTGTGGTTGAGACTAATTTAAGGCAGCCTCATGGGCAGCTCTTACTATGGACAGACATAAATGTTTTAATGCAACCAAAGTCTAAGCTGTGTATTTTTCCCTCTGTTTCCTAGCCTTGCTCCTTAACTCATTCAATACTCTACAATGTACATCTCTTTGTTGTTGTTTTCTTTTTAAACTTGTGGCTTCATATCTTGGGTCTGCAGTCTTAGCAAACACTGAGCTGTTCTAATGGTCCTGTTTATGCAGCTTCTATTTTGAAAACAAAGCAGAGCAGTCCTTCTGTGTCTACTAAGCTCAGAAATGTTAGCAGTGTTCCTCCAATGCTTTAAATATAACAAGCATAAAATGGCTTCCTTATGGATGTTTTCTCCTACTCCTGCAGCATGAAGTATTTGTGAAGTACCACTGGATATTTATTGTTTCTCTATCTAACTCAGCTTTGAATTCACCTAATCACAGAAACTCTACAAATCTTGCAGCTGTTTCAGCATGAAGTCATGCTTGCTTAGAGAAAAATAAGGTCAGAAATTCCAATGAAATGCTTTATTCCTGTGAGAGTTTGTCTGTTGGTCAACACATGTACAGAACCGACTGATGCAGTGCCACAGCATCATAGGTAAATTTTTTTTGAAACTTGATGAATTTTGTCCTTTCCTGCCACCTCATAAATAGCCCGTCGGTGCACTCTTGAAGGTACCAATACCTCATTTTGGGTTCTCAGTAGCATCCATGTACCATGGAGTAGGATTCAACCTACCTGACTTTGGATATCATCTCTACCGTGGACAACAGGAAAATAAATAGGTAATAAGAAAAATAAGCACTTCTGATGCCTTCACAGGGGAATGATAAACCATGACATAGAAGAATCTATTTCTCTCCATTATATAGAAGGGAAATGTTTAAATGTAGCCATCTGCATCTAAATAATATAGATGACTGCACCTCATTCCCTTTGTCAGCTCTTATCCAACTCATTAAATAGCTCCCTGATATATAATTAGATAATGCCTGGTGACAATTTTCAGGTTTCCCCAGTGTTATCACCTTTTGTTTCTTTTTTGAATTATCAAGTTTTTCATTGGAAGGTGCACTGTTTTCATGCAGCAATTCCCTATGCACCAGGGAGGGAAGCCAGGCATAAAATGCATTCAATATTCCATTATTTGGAAAGAACGGGTGTGTTTTAATTTCCTCTGTCAGCAAATGGCCAATTTTCTTGAATTAATGTGTTTCCCAAGTCTTCTATGTCTGAGATCTTAAAGTAGTAGAAGAAGGACTGACAGCGAAACCAACCGCTGCAGAAATGAATGGAGACCTGCAATTACACTTGAGATTACAGTTTTTTAATGGGAGTTTCCTATTTCATGGTTAGATCAGGGTAGTTTAATACAAAAAAGTTACTGGGAGTTTTGAAAATGAATGGCCAAAGGCAATCTTTGGGAAACTCCAGCTCCATCAGAAGAGCTCTACATGTTCTTAAAGCTCTGCAGTTTTTCAGTAGCCCCAAAGAGTTTATTACACGCATAAGAACTGCAGGCCTGCGAAGGTTTATTTAGACCCTGGATCCAATTGCACAGAAGGCTGGAAGGGCCTGGAGCTGTGAAATGAACAGGACTGAAATCCTTTCTTTTTAATTTCTCATTTACTACTTGCAGCCCTTACCTTTAGGGACTTCAGCCTTGCACAGTGCTGCAGTCACCACTGCAGTTCCTTGAGTGCAATCTTTCACGTAGGGGATGATTCAGCTGGTAAAATTATGTTACTTTGAAATTAGTTTGGTACTTAGCATTTAATATTCTTCTCTTTTGCTCTGCAATTAGCTTTTACTAATGCAATTTAATCTATTTGTAACATTTCTTGAAAATCATAGTAGACATGATTTGAAATGAAGCTAAATCTCTTGAACTTTTCCTTACGTTAATTTGAAATGCCAACAGGGCACCAACTGCTGTGAAAATTAATGAATGAGCTACACCAGACTGTCTTTCATTTCATTTGAATGACTTCACACTTAGAGAGCATATGTGATAAACAAACTATTCTCCAGCATCACAGATGATGCTGGAGCGAGTAGAATTTTGCTGCTTGTGGGGCTGCATGGGCAGATTGTGGGTCCTGATTTCTTTGCAAGAACATTATCGAGTACAGCTCACAGGAGAGTCAACTCCCCTCAGAAAGATGTGCTTTCTTTTAAAGAAAGAATTTCAAAGTATGTGAAATATTATTAAACTGAAAATATATACCACTATGGTAGCATTTTTCTCTAACGGTACTGTGCTTTGCTCCTCATTTAGAACATCTCAAATGTGACACTCAGGTTTTTAAGAGCCTGGGCTATTTGTCTGTGTTATTTCTTAGATGTTAAGATGCAAAAACTGTGTGATGCTACTGCAGATCTGAGTTGAATTAATTTATACTGTGCATAATAATTTTGTTCAAAAATGCAGATTGCACTTTTTCCTTGTCCTGAGAGCTGGGGAAATGGTTGGTGTTAACAGTTAAAGCAGACCTTCTGTACAACAAAATGTATTTCAGGAGAGAATATGATTAAACTTCTTGATGACTTAGAAATGCTTTTGAACCAAAAGAAAATAAATGTATGCAGATAAATTGTTTCCTTAGGCATTCTCAATCTCATCGTATGTATTAAAGCCCAGTTGCAGAATCTGGACTATTTTTGCACAGTGATAGAAGTGCAATACTGAGGGGCTTGGACAACAGCTCTGCCATCGTTTTCTACTAAAATTCTCTTGGCAATTTGGGAATTTGTCTTCTCTCTTCCTTCAGACACCATAGTACTTGCCTGCTTGTGTTCTACTAGAGTCTTGACACCAACATACACACAAGCTCGCTGCTTGCAGAGGATGGTTTGTTGACTGAGGTGAGAAGTTCAGTTCTTCAATTTTAACTGGAAGTAGTAAATATATTTTTTTTGTTCCACCATTTGGAGTCTCTAATAACAAATGAAAATAAAATCAGATTATGTAATCAGTAAAACTGTGACACAACATTCGTTCCTAGATAAATGATCAAATAAGGAATTTTACTTACACCCAGATTAAATAACTGGCACAAAACCCAATAAATTATTTTTTTATACTCTGCATTGCAGTCATATAATGAAAAGGCTAATTGGATTTGGACTTGAAAAAATGCCACTGCTGTGCTCCAAAAATTGAAACATTGACTAAGCTATGAAATAAAATAAAAGTATGAGGCGGATGTATTCTGGCTATTGTAAAGCAAAGGATTCACAATTTCTTCTCTGACTTAGGCTTGATATATAATGGGCATAATGGCAATGTTATGTGAATATATGCTGGCTGTGAACTCTGTTCAATGGAAACATGATAGAATGTTTGAAGGCATCTTTTAGAGATGGGACATGATGAGGCTTGTCAACAGAGAGCCTGTAACAGAGTGAGAATTGGTGATGGACTTTACCGGACACGAAGCTCTTCTGCCTTGGTCAAGCCAGGGCAGATATTTTCACTTTGCGTCACGCAGGGCAGCCATCTCTTTGAGTGTGCCTGTGCTGCATTCAAGGACAGACAAGGTCGCCTTTAATGTCATTTTTCATTGTTTTTCTAGATAAGTGGCATCCTTACTCACCGCTTGTTGTCAGACACCAAAACGATTTCAGACATGGGCATGATTTACACATCAAAACACTTGTCAAACTGAATGCTTAAAAAGTAAATTTTAGAAGTCTGGAGAGGAACGTATAAATGGCATGCGTTACAGGGTGATTTCAGGGCTGTTTGTTCACAGAGGTTTTAAACTGGAACCTGACTTGTGCCTCCTGGAAGGAATAACTGTGCAGATTATTGTATAGCACAACCTCAGTATGCCAGACTGCAGCCACGAAGATAGCCAAAAAAAAGTGTATGCCTTTAGGTATCAGAACTGCACCAAGAATTCCTTTGACTGCTTAAAACTGTTATTCTGTAGGATATATGGGTTATCAATTCCTACATCATGTATACTTAATATTACTGGATAAATTAATGGATAATTAAATATCTTACAAAATTGTTGTGAATGACATTTTATAAGATATTCATAATGGAAATTCTCAGGCCAAAAGTGGGAAGAGATTTAAAAATGGGTTAGACAATTTCACAGTTTGGAGATTTCTGCGAAACATGCCAGTCTATCATCTGACTGAGGAAAGTCCTCGCTCTCCGGTCACCAGGCCCTATGTGTGAATGCTATAGTCAGATTTACTATGATCATGTTCTGTTTCTCATGCTTGTCCTTCAACTCTACAATCAACCACTAATCCTTTTATTATTGCTGCAGTTTTCCAAATGAATTTTTTTGTGCTGATACTTTTTTTTACATATTCCCTCCCCCCAATGAAAATTTTTTGTGCTGATACTTTTTTTTTTAC
This sequence comes from Podiceps cristatus, assembly GCA_000699545.1. Classification (NCBI taxonomy): domain Eukaryota; kingdom Metazoa; phylum Chordata; class Aves; order Podicipediformes; family Podicipedidae; genus Podiceps; species Podiceps cristatus. The sequence goes on from KL283629.1 coordinate 19,525, forward strand.
ATATTCCCTCCCCCCAATGAAACAAATTTGATTCCTTTTTTTGCATTTTTTTAAGAGAAAAATTCAAATGTTGTATCTGAAAATGTCAGAATTAAATATTTGAAGTTTTTTTTGCATTTTTTTAAGAGAAAAAGTCAAATGTTTTATCTGAAAATGTCAGAATTAAATATTTGAAGACTTCTTGTTTCTGAAGATTTTTTTCAGCTGCATACCTTGGACAGTTTCTCTAGAATTCCTGAGTAGTATGCTTGATCCAAAATTAAATTTATAAGCAACGAGTCAATATATAGCTAACAAAAATATTTGTCGTTCTATATTGTTTATTGAGAATATAAACTGATAAACATTCCTACTACACAAGCACTGTTTCAGCACAGTCTGTTTTGAAACCTACTTTGCAGTATCCTATATGAAAAAATAGAAAAGCTGCTAAGAAGGGAATTGTCATCCCTTCAGTTGCTCAAGAGATGGGAGCTGTTGAGACAGTGCTGGGCAAACCTCACATTTCGATTGGTATCATAGCATGTCGTAGGTAGGGATCTGTCAACAATTCCTTTTTTAACCTTGGTGTCGGGCAGTTGTAGCTATCAGGTTGAAATTTCATCCTAAACCAGTGCTTGTTGTTTAAGTTCTCTTGGCTCACAGAAATAGTTTAAGCTCGTTTGTTTCCAAATTTAGAGCTATAGGACACAAAAGAAAAGCAATAGGAAATAATAGGTTTCCGTCTCCTACACACACAGTGATTTGTGCTCCTACTCCAAATTTATCAACCTGATACTTTATATAAAGTTATTTTCTAACTGTAATGTTTAACACGTGATATTTTGCATGAGGAAAAGGGACTATGGTGGTGTTTTTTTATTCTGAGATTCTCAGGGTGCTCAGAAATGCTGTTAACTGTTTTTCACATTGATTGATTTGTTAGGTCACATTCTCTTTGTGTCTGCGTAAGACACATGAACCTAAGAAAGAGCAGAATCGCTGTTGCAAGAGAGTCTGTCTTTTCATCTTAAGTCATGAATCTGTAAGACTGAAATGAGGAATTATTTTGGTCTTGCATAATATGAATAATGCATGTAGCACCATTATACACATCCCACATGTTGTGGAACCAGAATGTACTGTTATGTTAATAAACATTTATAATACTCACCATAACAATTCTGAATGTTTTATTGCCAAAAGAAATTGTGATCCCAAGGACATTCAGAGATGTCAGTCTTATTACTATATCTAATTATTAAAACTTAAAATTATAGTGGTATTATACCCCCTCTCCATTTGACATGGGCAATTAGTCAGTATCTCTGGGTCTTGGAGGTTGTTTCTGTTATGTTGGGTGAGGGAGTTGGTTGTTTCTTTTATGAGCTTATTTGAAAAATGCAAACCCTCCTATTTTTCTGAACACAAGGAGAATCAAACAGGAGACATTAATTCCTCGAAATTCTCAGCTTCTTTTAAAACTGCTTTTGAACCCTTAATCTTTCTCTGTCATGTCAACAGTGTTCCCTAAGGTTGTGGAAGCAGCCTGCAAGTTAGTTTCTTCATTTGCTTTCTCCCTGCTCCTGTATTTCCCCTTATTTGCACCCAAAAATGGCTACTTTCAACTAGTTTCTGACTATGTCAGTATTCAGGAAAGGGTGGTGAAGCTTCATGGTTGGTTGTGTAACCCAGTCTCACCTTGTTCTCTCTGGGTTTTGCCTATCTGGGAGAGCCTCTGAGGCTGAAAAATGCTGTTGGAAACTGGTAGAGGAGCTCTGGCCCAACGTGGTACCACGTGGGGAGCTTTGAGATATGTATGGAGCTCAGATTGCTGATTTGCCTAAGGAGGGTCAAAGAACAGTTAATTTGAGGATTTAAATGGCTTGGGGGCTCTGTCTCACCCCTCACACATGGATAAATTTGAAGAAAATTCAGGTGAGTTTTAATTTCAGACTTAATGAAGATGACAGACGGGGGGCTCTACTGTCACCACCCCTTCACTAACAACAGAGACTGGGGGGGTGGAAATCTGTCCTTTTACTTGCTTTGATAATTATGGAAAATAGAATAATCTACTCGAGAAGGGGTTGCAGGGTTTCTTCTTAAAATAAATTTTACAATGTTTTACTAAACGGGTCAAATTATCTGTAATCACTTATTCTAGAAGAGACACTTGCGGTTTTTTGGTTGGTTTTTTTAGGCTTTGTTTTGTTTCTGTTTTAAGGCTGTGTGCATGTTAAGTAAGATAGTCAATGAAGTTTATAAGTGGACATATTTTCTATGCTCACAGAGAGATGAAACAGTCTGTCCACAAAGTTGTTGTTTGGTTGGTGTGGGGTTTTTTTGTTTTTCGTTTTTTTTTCCAAAGTTGCAAAAAGTCTTTTCCTTTGTGGGAAGCATGAAATTAACTACCCAGTTATTGTAATAACACATTTAATAATTTTGCTTGTTTGTTTTAAACCATTAGTTCTGGGACATTTATTCTTAACTGTCTAATTGTTACTTTATCAGGAAAGGGGTTGACATTAAAGGGGCCATTTGTGTTGATTCAAAGGTTAGTTTAGAAGATAAATCTCTTTGGGCATAAGAAGTGGAAACAGAGCTTTTTACCCTCATGAATGTAGAAAAATTATGTATTTATTTCATTCCATCGCTTTAGAAATTATTCTTATTATGGAATCATAACTTTTGAGAACAAGCTGGGATATTTGATCATATATGCTGACCATATGTAATAAAGGCCATGGAATTTTATTTTATGTTGAACCTGATAATTTCAGCTCCGTCATGGCATATGTGATACAGAGGCCTTCAGCCTTGATTTGAAGCCAACAAGACACGATAAACATAGCTTTTTGTGGTAACATGCTTCAATAATTAATCATCTGTTTAAATACAAATGTTCTCTTGTTTCTTAAACTTATTTATGCTAATCCCCACATCTTGGTTACCAATTTCTCTGCTAAACTAGGAAGTGTTGTACATTATTTTCAATCTACCTATTTCTGATAGATCCATTTTCTACCAGAGAAAAAAGAGGACTGCTGAGGCTGCAGTATGTCCCTGTGACAGTGAGCGATAACTGAAGGTTCAGCATTAATTTGTTTTATGGTTACATGTAATTGTTTACCAAGCTGCTCATCACCCTTGAAGGGCAATGTCATTAACTTCTGTGTAGATAAAAATCCTGACCAAGTTTTAGCCAGAAAGCTCATCTTCATGTGACATTATAAACCGTGCTCTTAGGTGAAATAGAAATAGCAAGGAAGTACCAAGTGAAAAAGTCAGCAACCAGAGATTTGCTTCTCTTAATTTCTCTAGGTGTAGTCTCCTGTGTAAAATCCTAGAGTTCTACCACAGCTGTCCAAGGTATAGGAGAAGCATGAAGGTATAACGCTGACTTCCCGTTTTTATGTGCTGTTTCATTTCAATCTTTCTTTCATTCATTCCTTTGGTTCGCTCTTCTGCATCCTTTTGGGATCCATGCACAGTTCTCATAAGTGTGTCCACCCTAAGGATTCATCACCATAATGGTCATGTCAGGCAAGTCTGTTGCTGAGTTTGGCTTCCATCAGTGGCTACAGCAGTCTCTACCGTCCTCCTAAAAGCATGTTTTCCAAGAGAATAGAACAGTTTTTTCCTATACTGACTACCTTAAGTTCTCCTCTTGTTTTTCTCTTCCCTTAAATGAGATTTTATCATGTTTTATCAATGCCAGAACATTGATCTTCAGACAAAAAAGGGTCTTTAGGCTGTTGTATTTGCTGTTTAGTGTGATTTGTTTTGTTTTGTTTTTTTTTTTTTGGGGGGGGGGATTTAAAAAAGGGAAAACACACTAGAATTTATTTTTATATTCATATCAGTTATTGTTCATTAAGTCCAAGTATATTCCTGACATGTGACTTGTTAAAACTTTTACTCTGGAGATGTTACTTTTTCTTTAATGCTTAAAGTTTTTCTGCTTTCAGTCCCTAAGCGAAGAAATAGAAACTTGTGCAATTGCACCTTTGGTCACAGCCTGTCTATTGTGGTTGATGCTGAGCATTAATATAGGCTTATATACCATTTCCCCTGGATTTCCTTTCCACTCTGCTGCATAGAATTCAAACTTAACAAGGTTCTAATTAGAAAACTGAATTTAATCCTCTCTGTAAACTGAGTTCTTCTAATGAGCAAACAAATTCCTTCTCTCCTACTACCTTCAACTTTGTGGCTGTTTCTTTTCTATTCCTTCCTGCTTTTCATGAGGTTTTGTTACATGCTTGTGTTTCTGTTTTACTAGCAATTCAGAGCCGTTAATGATGAGCATGAAATAGTGGCTAGTCTCATGTCCATGCGGTGTCAAAAGTCCTCAATTGGTTCACCTATTTCCAGTGAGAGCCTATTTATTAGTGTCATTATTAGGAAACATGGTATTTTACAGGCAAGTAAAAGAAAAAGAGAAAAATGTGCATCATTTTCCCGTATCCTGACCTGTCTTTCTTTACATTACTGTCTCCTGCACTGCATACTATCATTCACTCTCTTTATCCCCTTGTTCCAGAAAATGGTTGTTCAAAGGTGATGCTGAGAGAAAGGATGGCCTAGTAGTTACTACTTTTAATGCAGAGTCAGAGATTCCTTATCTTGTAATCTCACCTCATTTAGACATAAAAATATAAAACTTACAATAAAAAACACATGAGAGATCATTGGCTTGCATTTTTCTTTCTTTCCAACGTGGAATTGCTTTTCTTGAAAGCATCAAATATTTCTGTTCTATGTCCTCAGTTTCTATACCTCCCAGCAAGTTTCCTAATAGCATACCAATTAAAGAAATAAAAGTAATGGGTGATGGTGTCCTGGTTTCAGCAGCTACTGTGTTTTGGGTTTAGTCTGTGAAAAATGGTGATCGTATGCTGCTGTTGGTGGTTGCTGCTATACAATCAAGGACGTTTTGCAGTTTCCCAAGCTTTGCTGATGTGTAGGTGCAAAAACTTGAGAGGGTTATAGCCAGAATAGTTGTTCCAAACTGGCCAAAAAGAGTATTCCATACCATAGACGGCATGGCCGGGGTAAGTGAGGGTCGGCCATTGTCCCGCTTCCTCTGGTTCCTTGTTCAGTTTGTGTTC
>JMFS01114390.1:0-38283 GCA_000699545.1 Podiceps cristatus
GTGAAGTTGAGCCTGGGAAGAAGGGATGGGTTGGGGTAAGGTGTTTTGAGATTTAGTTTTATTTTTCATTATACCACTCTGATTTGATCAATAATAAATTAATTTTCCCAAGATGAGTCTGTTTTGCCTGTGATGGTAATTTACGAGTGATCTCTCTGTCCTTATCTCGACCCACGAATGTTTTATTATATTTTCTCTCCCCCTGTTCAGCTGAGGAAGGGAGTGACAGAGCCGCTTTGGTGGGCACCTGGCATCCAGCCAGGGTCAACCCACATCTCTCTTAAGTCTGCATCAAATTAAATTCCTACGCCAAACTGCCAAGTCAAACAAATGAACAAGGGGGGGAACAAGGGAATGAACAAGTAGGGACAGTGGTGACAGGACAAGGGGTAATGGATTTAAACTAAAACAGGGTAGGTTTAGATTAGATGTAAGGAAAAAATTCTTTACAATGAGGGTGGTGAAGCACTGGAACGGGTTGCCCAGAGAAGTGGTGGATGCCCCATCCCTGGAAACATTCAAGACCAGGTTGGACGGGGCTCTGAGCAACCTGGTCTAGGGAGTGGTGTCCCTGCTCACTGCAGGGGGGTTGGACTAGATGACCGCTAGCGGTCCCTTCCAACCCAAAACATTCTATGATTCTATGATTCTATGATTCTATAACAAATACATCCAACCTTTTTCTTCCAGGATAAGAAGAAATGTATTTATATGAGATTTTTAGTAGATGTATATAAGTCAGTAGATGTACAAAGCAAGAGCAGGTTCAGCGGTGCTGACCAAGTATCTACCTCAGCTTTGTCACCAAACCTTTCTGAACATCAGGCCAACTTGGAGACAATATCACTGACAAGCAAGCATTGCTCAGAGCAAGAACTTGTTCCACACTGCTGAACAAGTCCTTGAAGTGGGAAGAACAGAGGGTAAAATAGGTGGTAAAAGTGAAAACATGGCAAACCTCCTTCATATGACTGAATGAAAAAAACCCCACTGGAACAGAATGAGAGTCCTAGTATAAGGAGAAAAGATTTTTCCACAGAGGAGTATGTTCTTCTGGAGTAAATACATTAAACTACAGGTGTTATAAAGGGGAAAATAACATGTTCCTTAGTTACTGTTCCCTTTTAGCAAATCCTGTCCTATAGGACATGGTACTTTTTGCTCCAAGGCCTATTTGGAAAAGAAATAAGAAAGCTGTTAGGATGCTAGTTGTTCAGCATCTTTAGGCAGGCATAGCTGAGGTTCAGCTTTTATTAATCAGGCAGCTAATGTGAAGACAGGAATCAGATGTTAGCTTCTTACTATTTCCCTCTACCAAAGAGAGAATTTGATTGTGGCCCATGGACAAAGGTCACACCAGAGCCCAATATTTTGTGCCAATTTGCAGTGGTTGGCTTGGTGTCTTTGATCTGTTCTAGTGCATAAATTTTCACAGAACAATGTAGCTCCATGTTCCATACCAAGCTCTTAGTTTTCTTTGTGTTGGACAAAAAGAAGAAAAAAAAAGATAGAAGCAAGCACCTTCACATAAATCTGACAAATTGCTCTACATATTTTTATCTTTGATACAAGTCAGAGAATCTACCTGTTACCATACCTCTAGAAGGAAATGTAGCTGATAGTTATCTACAACCTCAAATGGGACCAGCGCTAAACGGCAGAAACAGGATTGGATTTTGCCACTGCCTCATTGTGCAACTTTATCACTCCTTTTTGTCCTACAAAACTGCAGTCTTTCCTACCATTTGTATTCCTCCTTTTCTCAACTTTTCCCCATATTCCTCTTTTGCAATATCTTATGTATTATGTATTTATAATCACTCTGTGGACAAAATCTGTATTCTCAGTGTTACATATGCTATTGTATCTAACAGTATACAGTTAAGAAAAAACCTTTTTTTATTTATTACTATATTTCTATTGCTGACCTCATATAGATAATTAACATTTAACATACAGAAATAAACAGTTTTTGTGACAATGAGCTCTCCTCCCTGTTCTACATATATCTGAGTGAGCAAAAATAGGCTAAAATGAACAAGGTGCTAATCACTCAAGAATGCTAAAATTCTGTTATTGTTAAAGGACATAAAACTTATATTTCTGCAGTTTATAGTAACAATCAGGAATGAAATACTAATTGCATGAACATTTGCTCAACATCCAGTTTGCTGTTGAGAAATGCTAGAATTCAAGCGTTAGAAGCTGCCTGCTCACAGTGAACCTGGCTGCTCTTGCTCTTCTCCTGTGGAGAGACTTTCTAAAATTCAGTTGTCTGGGACAGGAGGGAACCAGAGCAGGTCTTTCTCCTTCCTATCAGAAGTGCATCCATGAGCTAGAGCTCAGTATGGTAGTTCAAAGTGTTGATGTTGTTTTCTGTGAATATGTACAGACAGTTTGTAAGATTTTGATATGTATGTATTGCTTGTATCAGTGTGCTCTCTAATGAGTTCACAAACAATAGTTGATACAGCTGAACAGCAATATTCACATATAGACATATAATGATGACTATTGAACAAGTATGGGCTATACAAGACTGGAAATAATCTTAGCTATATTGTGGAAAAGCAGCATGGACTGCCATGCATTTGTGGTTCCATAAGTAGGGAAGGTTATTTGAAATCAGTGTTGCCTCTAGTTCATGATGAAAATTTAAATTTTAATGTAAATTTTATTATAGTTAGTACAGGATTCAAGAAACATGTTATCCATGAGTTCAAATTACAAATCAACCTCACAGCCACTTCAGTTAGTTGTACAAAAATAGAGTATTTGGACAGTGGTTTATAGTATTAAATGAGTGCCTTCATATTTTTTTCATGATAAGCCTATTGTTCATACATAAAATGATTCACTGAGAACACTATTTACTATATAGTGATGTTTTAGTGTTCCCTACAGCACCTTGCTCATTGTGACTATTAATCTCCATAAAAATGAAGAGAAGGAATCCCAGTCCCCAAAAAAGCCAATGACAGAAGTCTAATGAAATTCTCAAACCATCATGAATACATCCTGTATTTTATATTTCTCACACTCATTATTATTGCACACAATTAAGCCCTTCAAGGAAGACACCTGCAAATTTCTATGAGCAGTAATTGCTGCATTTTATTATTTTAGTCACTTCAGCCCAAGACAAAATAACTAGAGTGTAGTGGTTTCAAAGCAATGCCTTTATAGAAAAAAATTCTGAGAAGAAATAGAATTAAAATATTACCTGTTGGCTATTTAAGATGTTGCTATAGTCAACTGTTTCAGAATGTTTTAAATCAAATTCAGAAAAGGTAGCATGATTACAAAAAACTTTAATGGGAGATGAATAGCTCTTTTTCAAATTTCAACATATTATAATTTTAAGTTTCAACATACTAATTCATTATGATGCAGTCTCCAAAATTAACAAATCAGGCATAACCTGTTTCCTTGTAAAAATAAACTCTTCTGCAAATGGAATTAATTTATTTGCACTCAAATGTGTTTAAAAATGAATAAAAGCACCCCAAGAGATTCACTCATATGAAGTTCTGAACAAACCTCTGAAGCAAATTCAAGGGTAAAACCCCAGATATCTCAACTCTTTGGTTTCCTGGTTAAAGAAAATAAAGTAGTGCTTTTTACAGAAAGCAGAGATATTTCCCTTTCTAAGCTGAACAGTATATGAAGAAATAAATTGAAATTCTATGTGGAAAAAACTCACACAGAATACCAGAGAAATGGATAATGGCGACCTGTCTCTCACTCTGGAAGATACGTTTCAGAAAAAAATGCTGATTAAGAGCTTATTTTAAGTGTCTTTTAGACACCATATACTGTTTGCTGATGGATGGTGCTTTGCCTTGCTATACTGTAAGGTCTGTGCTTGCTGTAGAACTTCACCCACTTTTCACTGTTGATTTGCTGAGCAAAGGGATTACTCTTTTAAAAAATCTCATGACTACTAGGCTGGATTGAGAGGTGAATTTAAAACCCCAACATTTACTACAGCCAACTTTGCCTCTTGTAGATTTTGCTAAAACATCAGAAAAGCAAAACTTCTATTTTCAAAAGAATGGTGGCATTAATAAGGACGGAGCTGTAACAAATTCTGGCCTTCCAGTAATTTTAAGAGAAGTGCAGCATGGTTATGTCCAGCCTGACCTGAGCCAGCAGAAGATACTGAAGATATATCATTACTACAGACAGCAAATTAATGGATTGCTTCTAAAATGACACAGCTTTTTTTCATTTTCCTGCTTCATAGAATCAGGGAATCATAGAAAGGTCTGGGTTGGAAGGGACCCCAAGGATCATAGAGTTCCAACCCCCCTGCCACAGGCAGGTTCCTTCTCTGTCCTTTGATTTCTTCTCCCATTTGTCTTCCCTCAGTTTGAGGAAGAAGTAGTGGAAAAGATGTTAGCTCTTGAAGATGAGCTTTGCTTCCAGAGCACAGATGCTCCAAAACCAAAAGGAATTTGGAGATACCTAGAACCAACTCTTGCTTCCTTTCTTTCTCTCACTGATAAATTGCTGGTGGATGGTATATGGGGAAAGACAGCCTCTGAAGAAAAATGTTTCATATTCCCTAGTCTAGTAAAGGATGTGAAAGGATATCACTCAGTCATGGACAGCTTCTTGTCCTGAAAATTTTATGCCATGCATTTAAGAAAAAATAAGTGCCTTTGTTGGTTGTATTTCTTATATAGCTGCTGGAAATCTTCAGAAACTATAATATAAATACCCTATACTGGTGATCTTGACATTGTGAACACATGGCAATGCCTCATGGAGGTTGTACTGGAATTACTATAAAAATTATTATAATTGTTAAATATTTGAAAGAGTAAAACAAAAAATCTGTATGTTCTCTAGCAGAAGTTTACGATTAAACCTACTTCCAATCTTTCAGATAAATTTTTATTCTAACTGGCAAATACTTTGTACGTCATTTAATGTTGGTGCAGCTGCTGAAGTTAACAAATCTGTCAAGCCTGACATCTTCTCCTGTAAAGTTAACTCTTCTGTGAATAGAATTGACTTATTATTGATACATGTTCAACTTCTGGTACATTCAAGACAAACAGAAGTGATTCTGCTACACGGCATTTCTATGTCTTCCTACGATTGTATTGGAGGAAAACTTTCAGGTCTGATTTGGTTTGCTTGAGTTAATCAACATAATCACAGAAACGTTGAGGAAAACATACAGGTTTACAGGCACTGAGAACAAAGTTATTTTGCTGTTTCTCAACTTTAAAGTCACGTACATTTGACAATGTGTCCTTACCAAGGCCTAAAATCAATCATTACTATTCTCCCATAGACTTTCCGAAAAATAAACAGATATACTATGATTTTATTACATTGAAATCTGTTCTATTATTTCAGCATAATGCCTGGGTGAAAATAGAAACTCTTACTAAAAATGATGTATACAACCTTGACAAGTTTAACTTTTAACTTTTATTTAACAAACAAAATCAGTTTAAATATCAAACAGTTAGCAGCAGCATTTTTAGATCCATATATGTTGGATTTTCAGACAGTCAAAAGAATATAAATAATCCACTGTTTCCATGGCCTGTTTCTCAGCTGTATTGTTCCTTATATGTGCAGACACTGGGTGGGAATGTTCTTTAAATCACCTCATCCATCCATCGTGATATGTGATATCCACATTTCTTGGTCCTTGCCCATTTAGGAACAATATGCACAAACAAAAAGGAACTCAAAAATGAAGCATGTGTAATTCTCAATTCATAATGACATATGCTACCTACTATAATAAGGATATCCTCAGAGGTCACAGTGTTTCACCATAGGAACAACTTTCTGTCTATAACCTAAACAGATGTTCATTTTATGAAAGATTGAGCTTTAGGGGTTTATTTATGTCTTGTACTCATGTATCTCATGCTATTGTGAGCTGCAGCAGTTCAACATATATGAAATTTCTTGCCAGTTGTTCGAGCGACAGGTCTATGAAGTAATAATTTTTATTTATTTGCTATGCACATAAAAATACTATAGTATTTCAGAGGATATTGTAATTATGTCAACAGCTGGAATCTGGTTTGCTAGCAACATTTTATTTTGGCTCAGATCTTACTCTGTATATTTAAATTAAAATAATTTTTTTAAGAGAGAGAGACACGTTATGATTTAGGAAAAATCTTTCCTAAATCTATCTAGGAAAAATCTATTTTCCTAGCCACTATTGCTAATTCATAATACTTTTCTTGGTAGATGACTGCAGACTGGAACAAAGAATTATACACTGAAAATAATAAACAGTCCTTGTAGTCAGATAAATCAGAATGACTCAGTATAAGAAGAGCTGCATGGAGGGAAGAAATACACAGTAGAGGTAAGTTGTTCAGGTCCTCAAAGCATGTCTCTTAGCCACAATATGCTTAAGTATTTCATATAGACAAGGATCAACACTGGAAGAATTTTACCTAAGCTAAACTCTTTCCTTCTCCGCTAATCTAGAAAATGTACAGACAAAGGCTTTGGTTCAGGTCTAGATTGTATTTATATGCAAAATATATCTCTGAAATTAATCAAATCTAAGGGATACTAACTCTTCAGGATCCTCGGTTAGTTTTACGTTTTTCTGAGACAAAATAATCAAATCAGTTTGAATTTGCATATTTGACAGTAGAATTCTGCCCACTGATTTTTTGAGAGCTAGCAGCATACTACTTATGAAAAACTCCGCAAAGAGCCAGCCAGAACCATCATTAGAAACGTGTTTTGTTTAATTCAAGGATTCCATTAATTCAGTGAATAATTTTGCAACAGAGATGATTTCTGTTGCTTCATGAAGTTAAAATTTACATCTGCAATATCTTTAAAAAAATCCTAGATGGCTTTCAAGTGTGGATTAAAATATATGGGAAGGCCTTATTCTAGGGACTTTTCTCATGCAATAAATTACACACAGTATTTACATACCTGCCAAGCTCTACTCATTTCAAGTGAGACTAATAACCAGCATGCTCTCAAAATTCAATGCTCAAAGGAAAGTCAAGTATGAAGTAGTGATCTCGTCCCTAAAAAAATCTTTGTTGGAAAAACAGATGGGTGTCCAAGTTGAAGTCATGAATCTTTTCTGAGCCAATATTCTGTAAATTTAAAATTTTAAATGTGCATCCATGAATGGGTCCACAAAAATATTTTAATAACGTAGTAACTTAACGACTTGAACACAGTGCAGCTTTCTGTGCTCTCTCCTCATAATGCTTTCATCCTTAGTTCAAATGCATTCCATCTTCAAAAGATTGCAGTTAGGAGAGATGACTTGTGAACATGTAGAAGTAAATAACTGGATGCTTTCGATTTCTGATAAGAGAAATGATATACTGGATACCAGTTGATCAAGTAGTCACTAACCTTCCCTCTCAAAAATAACCCAAACCCCAAACTTATCTACAAACTACTTTTTTTTTTTTTTTTTTTTTTAAATAAATCACTACAGAAAACTCTTTAACAGTATTACAAAAATGACTAAACAGGTGCACAAGCAGCAACCCAGTGTATGGTAGCACTGAATCTTTACCATTACTTTTTAAACTAGGGTATTATGAAACCGTGTGTAATATTTGACAGTGCTCACTGTGCTATTCTAAAGAGTAAGCAAATGTGCTTCCTGCACTGTGAGCTGCAGCGGAAAGATGGCTATACATCTTCTACAAAAGAAATACTCTCCAACCTATTTGCTAGCCAGGACACAGGCATCATTGTGACCCTCACTACACTGTGAGGAACTGTCTGAAACAGTCTGCAGGCAATTTAGCTACATTCAAAATGGACCTAACATACTATACAGACTTCAGAAAGGACCATCCAGCTGTGCTAGAAATATGCATAATGTAGGCTTTAATTTCGTACATACAGAACGAATTGCGTAGGCTGGCTACACAACCAACATATAACATTTGTAGAGTGGGTTTAGTAATGATTTGACAGTAGAAGCAACAGTGATAAGTTGCAGACGATTAAATCATAGCCCTTTTTTATAACTTTAGTTCAGATTTTGAAAGCTGCATTTAATGTTTTGACTCATGTTGTCCGTCAACTTTAACTGGAATTGGCCATCTAGCAGCTTGAAGTGTCTTTACAAATATTACCCACCAATTAGTATTTTATTCCACCAGTAGCTTGTGTTAAATTGTCCTAGCTGTTATATTAGACACTATCCTGAACTTGCTGGCTTAGAATCAAAATGATAGTACAAGAAAGAGTAGAGGAAATATATTTTCCCATCTATATGAAGAAAGCAAAGTAGACAATTTCTGGAACTTCTTATTATAATATTTTATACTGATTGATAGTATTTTTCTGTACAGGCTATGATGAAAAACAAGATGAGGTAAAATTTATTGACAAATACATTTGCTAGCAGAAGGATCAACCTTGGGTTCTAAACTTTAAGAAATCCTTTTTTAGATAAGATCTTTAGATATCATAAAGCCTCAAGAAAAATGCTTTAAAGATACTCCTGTCTGGATGTCCCCCTTTTCCAATGCCTGAAACTTTTCAAATAAATTTGAAAGAGGGTCCCTAAGATACTGCTGCAAAGTTTTTACAAGTTGTGTGAAAAAATGTATCTGGCTAAAGGAATAGGGTAGGCAAACCAAGGGCCCAAGGTGATGGGATCAGAAGGAACACAGCAATCAACAAAGCAACAGAGTTGAAGTGGAATCCCTTTGAGCATAAGCATGTAAAGAAGGAAGTGCCTGCAGAACAGCCTTGTGGGGAAAGCTCTCAAGCCTGCACTGGGGAATTAGCACACTTGGGTGCTTCTCTGAAATGCCTCTACACTGGTGCTCGCAGCACGGAGAACAAACAAGAGGAGCTGGAAGTCTGTGTGCAGCTACAGGGCTACGGCCTCATTGGGATAAAGGAGCCGTGGTGGGATGGTTTACACAGCTGGAGTTCTGCAGTGGAGGTATACAGGCCTTTTAGGAAGGGCAGGCTGAGAAGGCAAGGAGTGGGAGTTGCACTTTATGTGACAGAGAGCAGCTAGAATGCATGGAGCCCTGCCTTGGGATGGGCCAGGATTCAGCTGAGAGCTTATGGGTGAAGATCAGTGAGCAGACAACATGGTCTGCTGTTGTAGTCAGACCTCTTGATCAGGAAGAAGTAGATGAGGTTGTCTTCAAACAAGATGAGGCCTTCAGACAACTGGAAGAAGCCTCACATTCACAGGCCCTAGTCTTCATGGAAGCCTTCAACCACCCTGATACCTGCCAGAAGGACAATACAGCAGGGCTCAAGTAATTGAGGTTCCTTGAGTGCACTGAAGACAATTTCCTGGCACAGGCAATTGAAGACCCAACTAAGAAAGATGCTATACTGGACCTGAGACTTACGACAAGGGAGAACTTGTTGAGAACTTGAAAGACGGAGGCAGCCTTCACTGTAGCAACCACGAGATGGTGGATTTCAGGACCCTAAGAGAAGGAATTAGGCAAAAAGAAGGTCACAGCTCTAGATTTCAACCTTTTAAGAGGATATGGCCCTGGAGAGAAGATTGGTCCAGGAGAGGTGGCTGATATTCAAGATCATCTCCTCTAAGCTCAAGAAAGGTCTGTCTTGACAATTAGGAAATCAAGCAATGGTGGCAGAGACTTGCATGGATAAGCAAAGAGTAACTAACTGAAACCAGACATAAAAAAGAAGTGTACAAGAAGTGGAAGCAGGGGCAGGTCACCTAGGAGAAGTATAAAGTTCTTGTTCAGTCATGCACAGGTAGGGCTAGAAAAGCCAACTGGAGCTGAATCTGGCAAGGAATGTGAAGGGCAACAAGAAAGGATTCAAGTACATAAACAGCAAAAAGAAGACTAGGGAAAACATAGGCCTGTTGCTGAATGGGGTAGGGAAACTGGTGGCAAATGAAATGCCAAAAGCCGAAGTGCTCAGTACCTTCTTTGCCTCCGTCTTTACCAGTAAAACAGGCCTTCAGGAAGCTCAGACCCCTCAGACCAGAGGGACTGTTCAGCCTGGAGAAAAGAAGGCTCAAAGGTGACATCAAGATGTGTCATCACCTGACGGGAGGGAACAACGATAAGGGAGCTGGACTCTTCTCGGTGGTGCCCCATGATAGGGCAAGAGGCAGTAGGGACAAATTTAAATACATTAAATTCCCTCTGGACATAAGAAAACGCTTACTGTAAGGGTGATCTATCACTGGCAGAGAAGTTGTGGAGACATTCAAAACCCAACTGGACACTGTCCTAAGCAACCTGCTTTAGCTGGCCCCGCTTGAGCAGGTTGTCAGATGAGATAACCTCAAGAGCTCCCTTCCAACTTAAATGATTCTATGAATTTCTGTTACTTAATGAAAAAACGTTATCTCCTTTATAATGAACACTCAGAAAACTGATAGTTGTTGTTCTTCAGTTCCTTAAACACAGGGATCTCGTGTCATTTGTGAGACCTTAGAGTGCCTTAACCAGGCTCTTGCTGCTGCCTCAGGAGATGGTTGCCTTGTGAGTTCTGTTTGTACGTCCCAGCCCTGTGCAGACATCTGTCTCAAATACTGTATGGCACCTCAGATGGCACCTAGGTTTAAGAACCTCATTTGTAAGCACCTTAAGAAAGTAAGATGAATGTCAAAAAAAGCATGGACAGACAAGGAGAAGAAAAATAAATAATTTATAGAAAGGAATTGAATCTTTCTTTTTTATGTTCTTAATTGTTAGAAACTTGGTGTCATGCCCTCTCTGAGATGGGCTTAATGAAGTATGCCCCAAAATATATTGAAAAGATAAGCAGGAACTTCTAGGATCTTGGCAACCAACTGGGTTTGTGCCATATCGACTCAAACGTGAAGCATTCTTGGACAAAATGAGGTGGACTAGACTCAGAATGAACTTTCCTAAAATATCAAGACACAGCCTTCTTCGTAGAAGTACTTCTTTGTAGAAAGTATTTAAAATAGACAAAGAGAAATTGGTATTTCCATATAAAGTATGTACATCACATTGCTGCATCAGAAAAGAAAGGAACACTGAAATAGCAACGTGAATAAACTAAGACTATACCAGACCTTTCATTTACGATTCTGTACTGTTTCTCAGCTACTGTACTACTAATTCTCTCAGTAACATTTTATGCCGTTCAGGATTATGTGCAGTACTATAGAACAAGAGGCCTAACCCTGAGTACAGGGGAGTTCAATTTTGTGGAATGCAGGTTAATCCAGCTTGAATTGCACTTAATCTTTGTTAGTAGATTAACAAAATATATTTTCCTGTTTCTTCTAGATTACATAGAAATGTTTGTAGAGATTAAGAATTGACATAGCTTAGAGCTCAGTAACAAAAGCTTTAATGGTTATGATTTCAACACTGGAAAAACACTGTATTTGCAATTGACAAATTCTCTAGGAAACAGGAGGACACAAAAAAATCAGAAGTCACAGAACAAAACAAAGTTTCTCCTGGATATATACAGTCTTTTCCATAAGGACCTATCTTTTTTCCCTTCTAGGTTAACAATTTTACAACTTCTATATATATAATTATGCAACTGCGGGAGAAAAATCTGTCTTTAATTATACACATATACATAATCATGCTTACATACACATATATAGTTTTATATACAGGTACATAATGCCAGATTTTCTCTGGTATAAATACAGAACACGAAATAAAATGCATGTAGCTCTGATAGATACCTCTAAGAATATCAGAGAAGTTCAAGTCCATATCAAGTGCATGGAAGAAGCCTGACTCTATTATATTACAAACCAAGTTAAACTACGTTTATTTTTGTAGGTGCATTTCTTTGATCATAACTCATAGTATAGCCAAAGTTGTTCAATAATAATGACTGAAAACGATGTGATAGACTAGTACAAAACCAAGCTTTTTAACATATTCAGGAATCTCAGTGACAAGTCTAATTCATTAGGGATGTATTTTCCCCTTGTTGAGTATACATCAGTCTCACTAATATTAGCTGGAGTGATTTATGCATGTTTAAAACTGAAGATGACATTTAATAACTGCATCAGAAATTGCATGAGTATGTGTTCAGAATCCAACTACTCGTTTCTGGAAATCACTGTCTGGAACATTTCAGCCTTGCTAAGTATTTATGTTTGCTATACATTACATATGAAGCTCTCCAAAACGTAAGTGCTCCCTTTTATATATCATTCCATTATAGACATATTACTTTTACATATGTGGTGCCTTGGTTTACCTAATTAGTTACGCATTCTGATTAATAATGAAGTCCTTACTTTGTGAAGGGCACTGGAATTTTGTTGCTAAGAGAATTGTCAGAAAAATCTCTATAAAGTCACATCTGTAAAGAGATATATAAAAATAATAAATCTTCCCCATTATTTAAAGTAGCTGTATAGAACCCCATCTAAACTCTGTATTTGGCTGTCTTTATAAAAAATTATCTTTTTCCAGACTACTATACCAACCAATCTGTTTGTAGCGCTCTTTTCTTTCATGTTCAGATATATTTACACTTTAGAGCATAACCTCATCAAGAATTTGGGGGCTTCTGAAAATCTTGCCATTCTTTCCTTTTTACATCTCTTTTTAAAAAAACCCCAACAAACTCAAATAATTTTGGGGAAAGGTGTCAGTCTTTTGCTTATGATCATCTTTTTCTCCCCACCCCCCCCACCCCCCCCAAAATGTAGTTGCATCCTTGCCTTCTCACCTACAAAATGAGTATTAAACAAAAGTTCATATTATTCTTCACTTGTCAATTTATCTTTTGTCACCTGGTAAAACTAACACTGCATCATCTCTTAGTGTACTGTAGCACGCAGATAAGGGTAACCAACTACGTTGACTAATTCTCATTCCTCCCTTTTACTCTGTTGCTTGCATCTATCAGTATGAAAAACGGTCTAACATACGTCTCTGCCTTACACAGATTATCTTTTCCTTAAACTAACCCACTGAGATTCGGTAAATCTAAGCAAAGACATGAAAGTAATAAGGTAGCAGAAGTCTTCACCGGAGAACCTTGGACTGACATTCTAAAATGGGCCTCAGGGATGTGGATGCCCAGATCTCTGCCCTGGTTCAGTGGGAACCAGAAATCTAGTGTCCTTGGACTTCCTTGAGAATCTCAATCACATTTTTCAGCAGTAAAAACAGCAGGCTGTATTGAACAGTTGTATCAGAAATAACCTTAAGGACAGTTTACAAAACTGTAGCAATTATAAGGAATGAGCAAAGAAAAGACTAGCAGCTATGATTAAAAAGTTATGGTTCTGAAAACTCTGGAGACTGTAAATGAACTTTAACTCACACAACACAGAGAAAGAGAGAAGATAACATCCCACTGCTTTTAACACTGTCCCATAATGCCGCATGCCTTTTACTATTGGAGCCATTCCAACATCCGAGTTAGGATGTAAGTATACTTGCACACCTATGTTGCTCTCCCTGTTACCCATGACTGTTACACACTTCTGTCTGTCTGGGAGAAAATACCATTGAATTTTTCAAAATCTCCAGATAATTTCAAATAAAATGTATTTGGATATATATATGCAAACTATTTGGATTCTGCAAAGGTCTAAGTATGGCAAATTTCCTTTTCTTCTTGATTTTTGGTTGGTTTTTTATTTGCGGGTTTTTTTGTTTGTTTTGTTTTTGTTTTGGGTTTTTTTTGTGGAAAAGCAGAACACAGAGAGTATGGGGTTCAAGAAAATAGCTGGGGGACTTGCTTGGAGAAAGACAATCACAAAATAAAAGAATTATTTGTGCTTGTGAAAATGAAGATATGTTTCCTAGCAAAGATGAACCTCAGTTTCTGTGAATGAACATGCACCTATAAAACATCCATGAGAATTCCATCTGTAGATGGGAAAGAATTGAACCAGATATCAGTACCTGGAAAAAAATGTTACTGTATTTTAACAGATTTTCAGCTTCTATAAGGATTAAAAAATCAGACTGTATCACATCTTAATACCAGCTGACTGCTTAGTAAAAAATACTGTTATGAATCCCATGTTCTCTCAGATTTGAGTGTTAGTTCAATGACTCAATAACAACATTACTACCGTATAATTAATCACTTCCTACTACTAGAAATTCTTTAACAAATGTTATTATAAGCAACTCCATTCTTATTCAGAGAAGTGATGCATAAAGTGGAATACATTACAGTTTGGTTTGCATGCATCTTAATGGTCTGAAAACATGGAACATTTTTCCCCTCTAGTGTCTGGTAGTGGAAATTACAACTAGTTGAATGCATTTTTGAGCAATTATATTTTAGTTAATTTATAAAGATGCTTTTATATTATGAGCATGTTAAAGTCTTAGACCTAATGGATTATTTTGAAATTATTTCCTGTAGAGAAATTATTTCCAACAGAGAAAAGCAGAGATGTAATCGAGGAACTTACAATAGATGTTTCGCATATGGCATTTTCCTCTCTGTGTAGGCCACTTTGGAGAATAGATGGTCAGAACCATTAATTGCTGCTTTGACTGTCACTATAATGACCGGATTTGCTCACAGGCCTGAGAGTCTGTCCTCTTAATACACCTATCAAGTGGTAAATATTATTAAAAAGAAATCAGACTAAACAATGGAATGTTTCTAATCTTCTGCATGGAGCATACATTCCCACAGAATTTACAATCTATTGTATAATCACATTAAACTAAAAGCTGTTGTGTCTAAAAAGGACTTAGCCTGGATTTCGCTGCTCCTTCTCAGATCTCATGAGAGGAGTCTATGCTTGGAAGTCTGTCTGTTTTAACCAGCCACTATTTTAGTGAAATTTATTAACCCTTTGCACAAGTCTTACATCAGTTCTGTAACTCTTCTAAATTGATGTTAATGACAACTTTAGAATATTGTTTCTCCTGTTGTTTTTTTTGGAGTTTAGTTGGGTTTTGTTTGGATGAAATCTAGTTTTGTTTTCCTTAACTCTAGTCTTCTTTGAGGTCTACCTTCTATTTTCCAAACTTTTCCATTGGTTTTTATTTATTGAAGAGAAAGTGTTGATGAAATCTTCCTTTAAAAAATCAAAGATGTCTCTACACTATTAGTATTTCTGTGACAATTCTGACATATTTGATATGATAGACAACACATTTTTCTTTGAAACCTTCACAGGTATATGTGACTATATTTTATTTTTCTCCTGTTCCAGTGACATTCCCTTTAGGGGATTCCCTTTTTTACATGATTCTACTGTTTCTGAATTTTCCAGTTTTTAGCTCTTTCTTGCGTTTCTAAGAGGAGCTAACAGGTGGCATAATACTTTACCATGTATTATCAGTAGTTCTACACTAATGGCTGTCATATCTTGCTCTCCTTTGTCCCTCTGTACCACTGCTCCAATTTGTATGTCTAACATTCATTCTTCTGGCTTCTGATATCTTCGTAAGGGTGCTTCATATTGCTATATATTTAGTGGGGAAAATGAAAATTCGTACCTTTTCAAAGAAACCTCTCACCTTGTTCCTTTGTTATAATTAATAGGCCTTTCTCTTCCTCTCAGTGATTCAGGCATGCCATATGTTCATAAGAATGAGTAGTTATCCCAGTAACAAAACTAAAAACCAGAAACACTTACTAGTGGAATGGAGCAAATAGCAGCCAGGTATTTGCTTAATGAGAAAAAGACGTCTCTCAGAAAAGATGTAATAGTGCTCATTATCATCAACCATCTGTATCGCACTCTTATGAACCTCTCAGGCATTGTGCAAAAAACATCATGGAGAATTCTGTCTCTGCTGACCAGCTTTCTTGAGGTATTTCCATCGACTTTATAGAGGCCTGTGATACTGTAGTCCTAGCTGATGTACTTTGGTTGGTACTCTACAGCAGAAAACTTGAATGACACTTCAAAAAAGGGAGCAACTATGATATGAATCATAGATTCAAGAAAATAAGAATGCCAAATACTACCCATTCCTCTTTAAGAGGCAGAGGTATGAGAGTCTGAAATTAATAATAAATGAACAAACAAACAAAACCACTAAACAGAGTCTAAGATAAGATTTCTATACTGCTGTTTAATCTCCCAAACATATTACTTAAATTTCAAAAGTCTGTATCTACCACAGATCTGTAGAGTTTTTGGTGCCTAGTCCTTTGCTACAACACTGTATTTTCCCTGATTGCCTAAGTATTTTCTGGCCTAAAAATATGTTGGGAGGAAGATACATTCAGGAGAAAGAACTCCTACATATAACAGATTGTTTTATTATCACTCTCCTATGAAGGAAACAAGAAAATGTGTATAATTTTTAGAGACATTTTATAAATAAACTTAAATACAATATCGAAGTCCATTATTGTTTAAAATGATTAGCATTCTAATATAAGAATGAAATCAAATAGCTAGTTTTCAATTAAAGAGGATGTTGGTCATCCTAATGGAGACATTCTTACAAAAGTATATCAGGCTTAACAAAAACGAAGAAATTGTATTCCAAGAGAAGAAAGCTTCAATGCCTTATAGCAAACTCAGAAAAATATGCTTTATGTACATTGAGTGATTAATGTGTCTTACAGGACTTGCTAATTGAAAGATACTGCAAATTATTTTTAGTGTCCTTTAATGAAGATAATTGCCCTACAGGGAAAAAAGTTCTAAACAGTTCGATGCAATAACACACAAGATTTTTATTGTGGTATTTTACCCATTGCCAAAATCACTGCTAACATTACTTTCAAAATCTCGAGAAGCAAAAAATCTTACCAGGCTTGAATGAGCTGTAAAAATCTGATGTTTGTTGAACCTTTGGCTAAATAGTGCCAAAGGAAGTATAAATCAAATACTTTGCCTAAAATGGCTGTTTAACAAAATCCCTCAGAATTTGCTGTAGATGAATTAACAAGCAATTGGTTGCAGAGGGAGTTCTCTGTAGATGGCAAGCTAATGAATTCTGACAGGTTGAATGGTGCAAAGATAATGGGCTGTGCTGTCCACTGACTGTAAAGCAGAAGCTGATTAAGGTTAAGACTCTAGGAAAACACCCCTACAAAACTGTATCAAAAGGAACGATTTATTTGATTTAGGGGTGGAACTGCAGGGGTTCAGTTTCTTTACTAAAGATTGATGTGGTAGTTCAAGCATTTGAAGTTTTACACTGGTATCATGACTTGCTACGTAATTCATGATTGTTCTCATATTGCCATTCACTCATCTTTTCCAAATATGAAGGGTCACACAAAATTGACTTCATCAGCTTAATATTTCAATTTCAGATACAATTAGGTATAAAGAGTTATTACTGCACAATTTGTTGGAAAACTTTTTCAAGACAGAGTACCTGAAATCAGATTTCAGGACATGAAGCAAGAGTAAGTAATAGTAAGGGTTATCTACCAAAGAATTGTTATACAGTTTCTTCTTCCAGAAGAAGTGTCATTTTGTGTCTTTAAAATCATGTCTGATAAAACTAAGACTTCATGTAAGAAAGGTGGCAAGACATATGTGAAAAGGCTGGGTGACAGTTGTCAGGCCTAGAATCAGTAAAGAATATGTAGGGCTTGTTAGATAGAAAATAAAGTTTTGCTTCTAGGGATATTCATTTGTTTAGCTTATGCACAAATCAGATTAATTAAATCTCTCAGAAACCAGCCATAGAAGAAACAACATTTACCCTTTCTATCATCAGCAGAATGAAAAGCAATTAAAAAGATATTTATTTTCTTTCTTTTTTTTTTTCCTGTTATTTTTTTAGATGTCATCTGCAAAAAGCAGACTGAACTGTTCTAGACATTGAATTGTGTCATCAGCCAAGGCTGGATCCTATTATCACTACTCAACTATCAACAGACCAAGGTGCTTTTCTTTGTCATCACTACAAAGACTAAAAAAAATTTTACAAATCTAAACCAAAAAAAGAAAACAGAATCTGAACCTGAAGGTGAATTTGACAAGATATCTAACTTACCAAGCTTTCATAATGAGGTTCTGAAAATTATGATAGAGTTAACATCGTTAACATCAGTGGGGTACTGGAAACAACTTTCAGGGAGAAAAACAAAACAAAACAAAACAACCCAAAAAACCACTCCAACATGAAGACAAAGACTGTTTTCAGTGGACAAGTATGGAACCATCACTGATAACAATCAAGGTTAACCCATCTTACCACTCTCAAACTATTGATAAAAACCCCTTATTCTTCTCAAAAAGATGTAATAATATTAGTCATTTTTTTTGTTTTATGAAATGCTAATCTATCTTGAAGCAGAAAAATATGATACAGTTTGAAATTTAAAATTTTACCTTTCAAAACCGTGAACACTCCAACAGGCATTTTTTGTCATAAACATTAATAAGATGATTCACATAATCCAAAGCAGGTTTATAATCGGTCAAACTCTTTGGAGAATTTTCTTGTAAAGTCTTAGATGAAGGATAAAGGGTAAGTGAGTATTTCTCATATTACTTTATTGGAAATATGTGGGTTTAATCTTTGTATGTGATACAGACATGTGACAAAGATAGGCCCCTCAGAGACGGATGATAATACTTTTGAGCTCTCTACATCAGTTCCACATGCCATTAGAAGCAGGAAGAGAAACTGCACTTCCTGAAGAGAATGAGAAAGTAGTAACTGTATGCATAGATGTAAAGTCAGTCTTTACTCCATAACCTTACTGCCCAGAAATAAGCAAGCTGATTCTGAAATACAATAATAAATTGACCTGGGAGATACTTTTTCAGCATCATTTTGGTAGAGCTGATCCTGTGTTAGGATCAGCTTGAAATTGTCTTGAAATTCCTACAACAGCTATTTGCTCTCATCCTTCTAGAATTTGATATATGTAGCATGTTAAGAGCTACTAATATTTCATTCTGAGGGCACAAAAAGACTAAGAACCTCTTAGTCTTTTAGGCTTAGAAAGGGGATAAAGTGGAACAAATAAAAATTTCCAACTAGAAACAATAATCCATATATACTGTAAGTTTTAAGCACCTTAAATTATTTGGTTTAAGGTCATGCTTATATGTCTCATTCAGAATTCAAGTGCCATTATAATGTTGTCGATCATTTTTCAGCCACTGCAATCTGCCAAGTAGAAATCAGACAGCAATCACTGTGGCTATATAGTTTCCGAACTGTTGAAAATACTGATGTGGGATATTTTTCCATTCTGGATAACTGCAGGATAGGTGGAGTCTAAAATGACTTTCTGCTTCATGCAGGTGTTAATGATACCATTGGCAGAGCATAAATGTCAGGCAGATTTGGCCTGACAGTCCAACAGGTAGTAACCTCATCTCTTTGCTGAAGAGAAATGATGTTCTGACAGTCATGCTCCTGGAAATTTGGGGAAGAAAAGATCTGCAAAAAGTATCAGCTTAAAAGACACGATAGTGAAAGGAATCACTGGCACAAAACAGTGGTCATTTGCTTGCTGGAAATGGTCGAATTTGTCCTTTGCAAACCATCCATTTGCCTTGAGAAACCAGAAAAACCTTGGCTGCTTAATAAGATCAGTAAGAGCTCTCACATGAAAAACATTCAAAGATTGGATAAAACTGATACTAAAATTGTGTAAATTGAATAAAATCACCTGGAAATTAACTTTAAAACAACAAAGACAAATAAACCCTAGAAAATCTAGCAGTGAAAGTTCCTTCTGAAATTCAGACTGCAATTGATGTGCATGGCTTTGGCCTGTCAGTACTCAAAGAACAGCATCACAAACTTTATTTTGATGAAAAACAGCTGCCTCTATTAATATGACTTCTGTGACAATTCAGGCAGCTAAGGATAAGCCAAAGGGGAATGCAGTGTGTTGGAACTGATTTTGATTTTAGATAAAGCCATGGATTTGAGTGACTTGAACATAGACATACTAGGAATGGAGATACAGTGACGTAAGAAATCTTCCAGTTACCATTGCTAAAAACGTGTCTTAGGAACTTCATTTTGAATACTTTGTTTACCAGAAGAAGAGTCGAGTCATTTGAGCAGAAAGTGCCTTGAGCATCTGGATAGAAAATAAAATACATTTGTCTCCTCTTCTCAAGAGTAACTGGCACTGAAGCTAATTTTTTCCCCTAGATGTTTAATGCATCAATCATGCTCTGCTTTTGTGGAGGTGTTGCAATAAGATGAAGACAGAATTATCTGAAGTAACAGAAGTATTCTTAGGACTTGTTGCAAATTCAGTGGCAGCATTTTGTGTGTCCTGAATATTTTCTGCTCTCAAAACCATTTGAATCTTAAGTTCAGTATAGACAAGGGAATAAAAAAAAAAAAAAGGAGGAAAACAAAACAAAATCTTTAGAATGGCTTTTAGTTCCAGGCATTCCAGTAGTGACATACATAGCTGAGCCCCAGATCTGCAAAGCATTTAAGCGTAAGTCAGCTTGAGGGATAAGCATTGTTTGACTGGGGCATTCACATCCTTAAAATGTTTGTATTGAAATGGAACTGCACAGAAAAAGAGCAGTCTGAACAAACAACCAGAAAACAACCAGGGACCACCTTCCCCTTTCTTCATTTGTACAAAAAAGGTCATGTGAAAAAGAAAAAGAAACTTCAGCTGAGTCCCCTGTGAGGTGACTATATTTGAAAGACAGCAGGAACAAAATTTCTAAACCAGTCCTTAGCAAACTTAGTAAAGCCTTGCTACCCAGATTTTGCTTAAGTGGACAGAATGGACTGCTCCCCAGCCAGGAGTTCCCATAACACAAAAAATCCCTCCATCCCAGGGAGAGGGGAAAAAAAAAAAAAAAAAAAAAAAAAAAAAAAAAAAAAACACGAAGAGACACTAATAATTACAGATCTTCAGAGCTCTGCATACCTATAACAGTACAGGAGATATGTGCACCATACACCCTTCAGCTGGAAAGTTTCTCTCAAGAATACTCCTGTAGAGCTCAACTGTCCTGCTGTTCTCTACTCCACAGTAGGGTTAGAGATGTGGTACATGCTTTCCACCTCAGTCCTTCTCAGCTGCAGAGTCCTGGTATGTCAGGGACTCTGATAAGGAGATGGGGAGAGTAAAAGGGGATGCAGAGCATTCACATGGATAACACACATTGCAAAGCTCCAGTTCCTGGTACGCAACTGTCACGTGCATATCCTACTAGAGGTGATTCCCATCCACCCTAGACAGCCTGCAGCTCTAAACAAAGATGCCCAGGGGACTGCTTGGCCAATCCCAGTGTCCCCCCTGAAGCCTCTGCAGTGATGTAAAGCACACTGAAAGTGTGTGAGGAGGTTTGAATGGCATTATATGAAAATGCTGAAAATAAAGACTTTCTGAATGGAGGCCACTTCATCTACTTGATAGTATCCAATCAAGTTCTATTTTGGCTTGAGTAGGCTGATGTCATACTGAGTATGAAAATACCGTAACTTCTTATGGCTTCAAATTCAATTTAAATAGGCAAAGTTCACTACAGGGTGTGCGTAACATCAGCTGCAGCTGACTGTCGCAGCTGTAGGAGCTGAGAACATTTACGTTAGTGAAGAAATGGTTTGATTTAAAGCAGATTAAGGAGGAAATTACCAAACTCTGTGGTGGCATAGACACCCCACTTTCACACAACATGTTGGCAATGCCACTGCTATTAAAATCTACTTTGAAACTCTTAATTCAATGTAAAAAATCGGCATAGCTGAATTCAATGGAGCAGATGGCTCTGGATTTTCATCAGATAGATGAAATATGACACTGAAGTGAAAAGAACAGTTTGAGATACTCAGTCCATTTGAAATTACGTTTGAAGACAAAAGTGGATGTGTTCTTGCATACCGAGAGGGCACAAAATCTAAACATCTGCAGCCGAAGGTACGCAGGGACTAATTAAAAATTAAATTGTTATTGTAAGGGGTGCTGCTCCAGGCAACATAAAGGACATCATGTAACAGGGGTATATATTTCCCATAGTACATGATATGCATATTATATATACATACACTAAACAGGCTTTCAGTCTGCCGCATCTCTTACCCAATT
Organism: Podiceps cristatus; assembly: GCA_000699545.1. Lineage (NCBI taxonomy): Eukaryota > Metazoa > Chordata > Aves > Podicipediformes > Podicipedidae > Podiceps > Podiceps cristatus. Next base: position 21,934 of record JMFS01114390.1, read on the forward strand.
CTAATACAAGTTATAGCTGTGACACCCATCTGGAATGAATGATCAGCAGAGAATTCCAGAATACTGCTGAGATCAGACCTCAAACAATAAATAATTGCATGAAGCCAATTCCTAGTTACTTGACTGCAATCCTTTTAATAGGGACCTCTTTTTTGGTGGTTTTGCAATGTTTACTACATACGAGCTCAATCCATGACAGGGGCAGTACAAATAGGCATGAAATTGATCAATATTGTTCCTATAGCTATGTAATTCCATTTCTGTTGTCATAGACATAAGCCAATTTAATCTTTTTCCTATGGTTTAGAAAATACTTTTTCAAATTAGTCGATAAGGCTCATGGAAAATAAAACAAGAGACTGTTTCCAAACTCATGCTTTCCCCTTATACTGATCACGATAGTTTCTATATTTAAACCACTGCATATCAACAGAGGGACGACTCCAGTGCTTTTTAGGAAATCTCTGTTTACAGTTGTATTAACAAATCTGAGTCACACTAGCAGCTTGATTTATGGTTTACTCTATGTGACCTCAGCTTTGCTATTTAGTTTCTTCAGGGACAAGAATTTTTCAGGAGTCTGTCTGGTACCATTGCTTTTATGAAAGAGAATATTTGGCTGCTAGTCCCAGACTAATATTTTAACATAAAAGGCATGTTAATGCTATGATGATTACTTTTAAGTCAAAGTCATTCATTGTCTCTTAAAATTAGTATCAACGTGATAAACATAAGCGTCAGTAGAACAGAAACTTTCTAGAAAGTTTTGATGTCTGCAGGTTATGTGGCAAGGACCACAACTGTAAAGCTATGCTATGCCTGTATTTCATAACTACTCTATAGCTGTCAGTAGAATTTTCACACACACATAGTCACTGTCGACTGGTATTTCAACTTGCTTACAAGGACATAAACAATTTTATTAGAAGTTTAAAAATTCACAAGCTAAAAGAGGCCTGAATTTCTTACTATAAATCTGTTCACAGATTACCTGCAGTCTTCTGAATATGGTCATCAGACATGCTGGTCTTTGGAGAAAACAGACAAAGCTGCCTGTAAATAAGCAGCAGTGTAGGCTTTCCCAGCAAATACAGCAAAGTGGCTTTTGGCTAAACTGAGGGGCTGATCAGTGATTTCACATACGCACACTTTAAAACAATGTTAACTTCATCAATGTGAGCAACCTCAGCAAGGAGGAAAATGCAACTCAAGCCTACCTATCTCCTGCTTTCAGCAGTGTCCAGTATCTTCTGTGAAGTTTCTGGTTTCAACAGTATGGAAAGCTATCAAGATATGGTGGACGAGATGACACAACTTATTTCACCTGGTAAAATGGAGAATTTAGGGCCAGCTCTGTGAGAAACATCATGAACTTTAGGCACTGGTGGAAGAAATGAGAGATGATTTATTCTGGGGCATATTAGACATTATTTGGACTGTCATTTGCGATACAAAGAATGGAAATATCCAAAAGCTATATTTTCACTGAACCTAAGCAATATGAGGTAGAAAAGTCAACCAAATGGCATGGCTAAAGGGGCTGACAGAAAGCTAAAAGAATTCACATGAGCTTTTGAACTTTGTATCACCAGTGACCAACTCATGTTTAACTCAATGATCTTCATGATGTACTTAGATCAAAAGTGGAAAATAGTGGTAAGAGTTTTAAATGACATTATATGGAAATGCTGGAAATAAAGACTTTTTGAAGGGAGACCACTTAATCTACCTAATAGTATCCAATACCTGTAATCCAGTAACAAATGTTCAGTTATACTCATGCTGAAAAGACTAGCGGAACGCAGCCAATGAGGGGAATCACAAGCTCGTGGACTTCACTAGCTTTGCCATCTAACTGATGCCTCTCAAAATGGTATGCTTTGGAACAATTCCAGAAAAAATGAACCCAGCATCTTCTAATGGTTATTATCATTGTATCATCTCATCCAAAGACAGCTGTGCAAACTTAAGTAGGAAATTGCCTCAGTATGTGATCATGAAAGAACATCTAATTACACAGTTAATTTCAAGGTAATTTTTTGAAGGTGTATTGGACATATATTCTCTTAAGAAAACCACTTGTGAACAAATAGCATTTATAAGGAAGGATATTTGCAGAAAAACTGAACTTTAAAAGAAAACCCTTATCATTCTTGCACCTCAGAAGGTACATTTTCAGAATTTCACAGGCTGCACAAAAATTGTTTTAAAAACGTACAAGATCAAGACTGAACTGCAAACTGACAGCAATCTGCCTTATTCAGAATAGATGACTTACCCAAAAGACAGATTCACAAATTTCTGCCTCAGCTCTAAAGTACGACAGAATAAATCACACATAAAGCTTGGAATTCAGAGAAACTTAGCATCCATCGATGGATTTAGAGAATGTCTCCCTCAAGCTTTATAAAGGGACTGAAGCCAATGTATTGTATTATCACGGATACTCATTTAACAGAGACAATAGGTCTCCCTCAGATAAGGTAGTCTGACATTGTGCTTGTAAAATGTGAAGGGATCCAAAAAGCCTCAGGTGAGATGACCTTAGTGGAAGCAACAGTCCAGAATAAGAATCAGTTTAATATTTTTCCTTGAAAAGTTGCACAGTGCCACCAAAGCTGAAAAGCTTCCTTTTTGCTAAGCTTAATATACTAAACTAGGCATGCTCTGAACAAATGCATCCATCACTGAAATAAATCTAATTGTGCAGCGTCTGAAATCCTTTAAGGGGCTAGGGGCATTCCTAAGCATTGTATATTTGTAATGATTCATGTATTTTAAAATACACAAGTTTCAGAAAAACGGATTTTGGTCAATAGACTCGGAAATACACCTAGGAAGGGAAGAACCATAAGTAGGGTGAATTTGTCATGACAAATGTTAGTAGTACAGCCCTAAGGCACCCTCCTACCTACAGTTTGTATTAATCTTGAAGAGCCCAACATAGCTATTAAGAAATAAGAAGAGTCTATGCACTTAACCACAAATATTTAAGATCAAATAATCAAATAGGTGATGAGAACAAATTAACTATTCTGGATAAGGAAAACAGATATTGACAAAAAAAAATATGAAGAATCAGTTAAACTGGGCACACTAGATACACAGTATTACACATCTTTTCATAATCTTTTGGGGACAAAGTCAACTGTGGAATAGTAGAATACTTTGAAAAAAGAACTAAGATGCTAATTTAGGGACATTACAGGCATCCATGCATTAGCTAAGGACAGGATACAAACTCAGAATATGAGGAGGTACTGAAGAAAGCAGTGACAGAAAATAGCAAGTTGGATCAGACAAGATTAAAGACAGTGAAAGAAATCAAATACATTAACTATATGTTCACTCCATGGAAAACCAAGCCAACTGACAGAAAAGCTGCTGTCATAGTCTGGTACAAGGCACAGAGGTGCTGTGGAAGATTATATTCCCTGCACAGTTATTTCAGATAAAGAATCACTGACTGCCCTGCTAAGAAAAAGACTGTTCCAGAATGAAGCTGGGAAACGTTCATGGAAAAAAAACAAAGCATTGGAACAAGTAAATTTAACAGCACAACTGGGATGCCACATACAAGCCAGTATCATTCAAACAGTGAAGTCCAAAAATGGCTTAGGAACTGAGCTTTTACACAACTACAACAGTAGTTATAAGAAAAATAGATTCTCAGCTGAGAAGAAATGACTTACCATTGCATATGCTTCAAAGAAATGGCAACAAATATATAAACAATACGGGTCAAAATCAATTCCAGATGATATTTAATTTTCTTGAAAAATACATCCAAGGTTACGCTGAGCATTACTTCAGTTGAAAAAAAGATCTTAAAGTCATATTCTTATTTCAGTTTGTATAGAGGGGAATAAAAGAGGTAACCCTAGTCCTTTTTCTTCTTCAAATGTATGATTAACTCTGCCTTTGGCAACATAACTGCCTATTCCATTTGTATCTTAAATTAGCATGCAATCTAATATCTTTCTTGCCCTGGACTAATTTTTTTACACTGTCCCACTCTCATTTACAAAGTATTACAGACTCTTACAGAACTTCACAGAAGTTCTGAAAACTGAGTATCTATAAGATCCTTTGGCATCTGTGGCATCTTCAGTTCCAAAGCCAAAGACCGTATGTCCAATTAGGCTTGGACAGAATTATCTCCAGGGAATACACAGGTCCTTAAAAGAGAGTCACTACTTTTAACTACACCTGAGTCCAGATGTTTCTAATACTAGAATTTCGAAAATTCTCATATGTTTGGAAATTTTTGTTCTATTCTTAAGAAAGACATTACTTTTCTTATTTCGTTACATACTTCTGTCACCTGTTTTTTGGTGTCAATAGTTTGCATAATGTATACACTATTACTACTCAAAGGCTTTTATAGTGTCCCAAAGACGACAGTTTAGGCTAACAATAGTTGGCTGTATAAGTAAAAGTCACAGGTGACAGAGGAAACTTGTAGTGACTCTTTTCTGGATTCACAAAGCTAGCAAATACGAACTTCAGGTGCCTACAACTTTCAGGTTCAAAATTATTCTGCTATTTGCTCTACTTAACTGAAACTTATTTCAAGACTCCTATTAATCCCTTTTTCCACAGCCTCTCCTCTCAGAACAGTGCCAGTACACCATGAAATTCTGAAGGCAATGCTGAGTCATTAGTATAAGTAATCTCTGGACAAAGCACAAAGCATTAGGTACTGGTTTAAACAGCTTAACTCCAAGCAGACTTTCTTCCAGTGGCCATAGTCCAAACAAGAACTTGAAACAGCAAGAAGCAAAGAATACTTGTCATTAAATCTAAGACACTTGCAGAGCAACACTGTATTTCACACCATTCATTTTATTTTCCTTTACTTACTATAAAATTCTTATCTTTTGAAATTGTTTTGACTGAAGTTGCTATTGATGCGCTTCCTTTCAGATACTGTTAGTAGTAGTTATTAACTGGAACACTATCAAGCTTATCTACCTATGTAGAAAAGACTCACCTTCATAGATGAACATTCCTGGTATTTCACAGTGATTTGTAAACTGAAGGGATTTGATGTAGAGGCAGAATAAATATGAAGTGCTAAAGTGTAATTTTAAAAGTCATTGTTTTCTAAGTGTAGCCACAGTTTAAAATGATGTACGTTTTGTTGTAGAAAATACATGTAGAAAAAAAAAAGCCTACAGACTGCAAAAAGCAATAAAAACCAATGGATTTAGTGGTTTTCTATACTGACAGCTCGAAAATAATGACATAAAGCAAAAGCTATAAGGGGATCTAATGAAATGTAACTAATGATAAGATTTGGCTAGGAACAAATATGGAAGGAAAGAAATGACAGATAGAAGGACGAAAAAAGAGAGCAATACTAAAAGCAAAAGTCCCAGGGAGAACAAGAAATAGAGGTCACATGTACACAAGTGCTCAGAAATTTAGTATTCAATATATTGACGCAGAGTGAAAGGAAAAAGTCACTTCCGAACTTTGAGTATGGATATAAAGTCAATGAAGTCTACAGAGAACTGGGAAGGTGGTCCTGGAAGACAATAAGGAAAAGGGCACTGATGCCCTTTGGTTAGAACTTCAATAGAAGATTTTAAGTCTGATCTTCTGGAGCACAAATAACAAAATTGGAAAGCTTGCTGACGTTTGTTGTTGAAGAGCTGGGAAAACAACCTAAAGCTGTTCAAAAACTCCAGAGAAATAAAGGGCAAGAGAAAATGACAAAATGAACTATGCTCACTTGCATTTTTCAGTACTTACTCCACCCTTACACCTGTGAGAGGAAGGTTGGTTTTAGGATTACTGCCTAATTAGTGCTGACATATCACAGAATGACAGAACAGCAAGGGTTGGAAGGGAGCTCTGGAGATCATCTAGTCCAACCCCCTGCCAGAGCAGGGTCACCCAGAGCAGGTTGCATGGGACTGTGTCCAGGCGGGGTTTGAATATCTCCAGAGCAGGAGACCCCACACCTCTCTGGGCAGCCTGTGTCAGTGTCTGTCACGCTCACAGGAAAGATGATTTTCCTCATATTCAGACAGAACTTTCTGTGTTCCAGTTTGCACCCTTGTCCTGTCATTGGGCACCACAGAAGAGAGTTTGGTTGCATCCTCTTGACCCTTGAGATACTTATAAGCCAGGATGAGATCCCCTCTGTCTTCTCCAGGCTAAACAGTCCCAGGTCTCTCAGTCAGTCCTCATGAGAGGGTTATCATCTTTGTAGCTTATCATCTTATCATCAACCCCTTATCTTTGTAGCTTTCCACTGAACTCTCTCCAGTAGCTTCCCATCTCTCGAACTGGGGAGCCCAGAACTCCTAACTTTTCCAGTTATACTGCATTCCTAACTTGTCAGCTCATCTGACTCTTTTCTTACCTCAGCAGAGGCCCAGAGTTTCTGAATATAGAAGGCATAATATTATTTTAATTTACAGATGATCATTATACAGTCCTTTACTTCCAGTAACATTTCAATGTACTAAAAATGTCAATTTTTTAGTGTTTCTAGAAAAAGTAGTTGGTCACATACTACATTTGTACTTATATGAATATGTAGAAATGCTCCTACAAAATAAATTCTTAAAATAATGTTAATCAGTATGTTTTCAGAATGGGTTTTAGCTTAAATTAAACATCTACTGGAGCTGCCACCCAGTGTTACTAATGGAAATTCCATTTACGTCATTGGAATACCTGTATAAGACAGGAGACCAAAAAAACGACACAAGAAAATTCATGATTTGGAGATTTATTTGCAAGATAAGCAGGTTCCACATTTTTGAGTAAAGTAAGTAAACGTTCTGTCCAGTCATGACAAGGAATGGTCAGCAATTCAAATGACAAACAGGTGAAATCTCTGAATTTTTTATCTGATCAAGAAAGTTTTCTGAGTAAATATGGGGACAGGAGATAATATGAATATCCGAATATAAACAAAAGCTTGTAGGAATCAATTCACTGCTTTGGTGGTAGTCTATCAAGTTACCTCTGCACAAGAAAGATGTGCTCAGGCAGCTAGACTCCAGTAAGGTTTCTGGCAGCAAAGCCCTGTCAACACAATAGCTTGAAAAAACTGAAAGAGAAGACCCACTAGAAAAGCTTACAATGAAGGGATCCATCACTAGTGTGACAAACAGGATACCCCAGTACAAAACAAGCACCGACAACAAGCAGATTGCAAATTCTATTTCCACTAGGTTGCTTCGACTTAGCTTAATTGCTGCCTTTTTTTTTTTTTCCCCATTCATACTTCAGCATTTACATGTTTGTCAGATTCAGCCATATCTTTAGGGCACGTTTTAGATAACGATTGCTGCAAGCAGTATTAACAAGGTGAAAGGGCAAGCTTTGTACAACTGTATAATCTCCCCTAGATTGTCACTAAATATGTATTAGAAATTCTTACCAGGAATAATTGAAAAAGCAGCACTCAATCTCCTTTTAAAATGCTAGTATTCCTAATGTCCATAACAGGATCTCAGTATTCTATTAGGACAGAATGTATAAAAAAAACCCCCAAAAACGCCCAGCTTTCACAGAACATGTAACGGATCCCATAAGGGAGAGACACAAGTCAATAACAACTCTAAAATGAGAGCCTTTCAGACAAAACCCGACAGATCTACCCTCAATGGAAAATGCAGGGGGAAAAAAGAAAGAAAAAACTTCAGCAGCAAACAATTTAACAAGGATAGTGCAAATATATTCTTCAGTAGAGGAGTGGTCATCTTCATGCCATCTTCAGCATAATACCCAGCCGGTATGGATCATCCAAAGAAAAATTACAAATGTATGATGAACAGAAGGAGGATAAATTCCTGGGAACATCCAAAAATAACTGAACAAAAGAGGGTATGTTAGGTAGATAGAAAATATTGCTGGAGGGGAGCATGTATGAACGAGACAAGTATTATGCCATAAAAACTATGAAAATCAAGGCAGGTTTTCAGCAACCAACAAAATGTTCATAGCTGACAACCTTATCAGGCACTGCAGAGATTCCCAGAAGTGGGATACACTGAATGGGCAAGGAAAGAAATCTAAAGAGCTGCAAAAAACAGGAGTAGGATGTGCACAAATTTGTAAGAGAAGCTGCAAAAGAAATGACCCATTTTTTGCAAAAAACAACACTCAAAAACCTTTGCTGCAAGAAAATGCAAGAAAATCTGACTATGTTTTGAGCTCTAGAGTAGGTATTTAATATATGCTAAGACACAAACTTGTCTTCTCCGTACTTACCAGTCTATAGAGGAGATGAAAAGCTGCTTTACCCAGCCTGATGGGAATTACTGTGTTAACTCTGTAGTCTGGAAAGCTTACATGCAGAATGGTTAGAATGAGCTTGGCCAGCTAAAGCTATGTTTACATGACACCTTTTGCAGCATCGTAAAAACCGGTAAGATTTAATCATGCTTTGATATGAATGTGTTTCTGTATATCCCTAAAATGAGACATAGCCAATTCTAAGAAAACCCTTAGGAGCATGTTGGAAGCGTGTTACATCATCAGGAAGGGAGAATAAGATGGGTTTATGAGGCACTGCAGGGATTCTCAACAGTACGGTTCCTTAAACAAGAAAAAAAAAAAAAAAGAGGAGAGCTGAAAAGATAGTGTCAGAGATAGGCAAATTGGTAAGAGAAATTTCCAAAGGAACTTCATACATATATATGATGATGTCCTATTTTTCTGTCAAACCACCAGACAACTGTACAATGAGGCTACAGCAGCAAAACTCCAATTTTGAAATTTATTCTGCTAATGAACAAATTAAAGAACTGAGAGTTTCTAGAAAGCAGAAGCAGACAAAGATATTATGATAAACTGATGTGATCTGACCAGACAACTAGCACAAGCAAACTGCCCTTAACCTAAGTAACATAATAGCCATTTGTTAAACAAAAAAACCCCAACACACCCCTCCTCCCCCCCCAAAAAAAAAGAAAGAAAAAAACCAAACAACCCAAACCCCACCAAACTCTAGAAAGAACAGCATTGCAGTAGTAGATTTTTTTGGTGTTTTCTTTATTCCCAGGGGTGCTCTTCAAACCTCAGTTCTCAGACTTAATAGCTTATATACCTACTATACATAAAATTGTAGTGGCTTCCCATGATGCACCTACCTCAGGATATATAGATCAGGCACTTAGAGTACAATGACCCTGATCTATAATCAGCTTTATTGCAAGGATATCTGTGATCCAACAAAAATCCCATTCTGACTCCAAAGTTGTAGTAAAGCCTTCTCTGCTTACTGCACTTTGGGTTTACGGCTGTTAGCAGTATGGCAGCCGCCTTAGTGATGGGCAAGCACTGCAGCCAAAAAAGTGAAAGGAGACAGGCCCTGACTTTGGTAATACATGTGCTATTGATTTCAGTAAAACCAGGATTTAGCTTTTAGGGAAAGTATTTCCAGAGATGAGACATAACTGCTGGGGGTAGTGCCCTCCTGCATAACGGGAAAGGTTATTTTGTAACTAGACAAACAGAATTTGATATCCACCATTTTTTGGACTAGCAAAATGACAGTCCAGCAATGATAATTTTATTTTCACCTATTACAAGAATAGAGGGATGTTAAGTAATATTCATACAATAACAAAAGCATATAAACTGACAGAAAACATTTAGGCAGTGAGAACACCCTTCTTCTGTAACTTAAGGTGAAGAGTGATTCTGGAAAGACGTGTATGAACACCTACTACACCTGGAAACTGGACTCGATTGAAAAGGACCTTCTTGATCACCCTTTGTTCTAATTGAGAACTGATTCAGTAACACAGATTCAGAGAAGGTTGGGAGATGCAATTATGGCATAATGGAAACTTGGGGGAAAATCTAGGTATGGTAAAGTAAGTTGCAATTATGTGAACCTGCATGTTAGATGTAGGCATTGCAGTAATCCAATTACAGAAGGCAGACCCCAGAATTACACAGGCAGAGATAATCTGGAGACATCCCTTTAATGTAAAAAATTGTGATAATTAAGACAGAACATATTAATGCTAAATACACATAAACTGTTAATAAAAATGGGTGTGGGTTTCTTTTATTTATAGGCCACTAACTCCTCATCCAAAATGAAAGTGCAACTGAAGCAACAGATTCATTCACATTTATGCAAACTTCAATTCTTCATAACATGCAAGTCCCATATTTTCAGCAATATGCAGTCTTTCAAAATAAGTCTGTGGATGCTGTTACTCAAGAAAAAAAAAAAAATCCAGAGATTGCTGAAGGAAGATAAAAAGGCATTGCAATTCTTCCTTTTAGGAGTGGCTTTGTGATATTCGACTGAAGAGGCAAATAGTGGCTGTTAATGAGGAAAATTCACATAAGGAGATATCTTTCTTTCAATAGCTCTAACACAAAATTGTCCATACCTTAACTGTATTAGGCCAAGAATACTTTTTCACCCCTAAAAATGAAATCACTACTTTTCTACCCAAGACAGCCAGGGAAAGGAATCTGTAAAAATCAAGTAAGACTAAGGAGTAGAGAACTGCTCATCAGTCAGTCTAGAAGACAGGAACATCAAATGAAATCCATAGCTCCTACCCAAGGGGGAAAGCACAATTCTTCCCCAAAACACACACAAAGCCAGGTATCTGCTGAAAATTCTCTAGGGTGTGACTTGTCGTTTCCAAGGCTGATCCCTGTACTCATGTCTATTCATCACGTCGCCAAAGACTACAGAGTTGGCTACTTGCAGTATAACCACACTAGGCTAACATTCAGGTCAGCCAAAATGGCCAGCTAACAAAGGCAACACGACCAACTGACCTGACACAATACCAAGCACCGAGGGAGAAGCAGAGTACCTCTGCTTGGTGGCCTTTCCCTGAAGACCAATTAGTTTTGCTGACCTTTCATCAGCACCCCAAAAGCAAAGTCAAGGTGATACAATATAGACCTTATATTCCAGCATCACATATAAAATGACATGTACACATCATGTAGAATGGGATTCTGGCAGGCCTAAAGGGAAAAATTACATATCCTGCCCAACTTGCACAACAGAGGTAGCTAAATAGTCTGTTTAAGGGTGCGTACAGAAAAATATGATTAACCTGAACAATCCATAAACCTTTCCAGCTGCTTAGTATGTATTCGAATAGAGAGTTCCAGTGCAAGCAAGGTTTGGAATCAGCTGCTTTATTCTTTCTTTTATTTTTGAGAGAAGACCACCTTAGGAGTTAGGGGAGATTAGAAAGACTGAGTGAAGCATTGAAGAACTTTCTTAGAACTCTAGCAATAGAAAAAAGGAGTCCTCTATGATAAAATCAAAACCAAATAAAAACAATACAACAGAACCACCACCAAAAAAACCACTCCTCCAAGAAAACCCAAAAAAACACACCACCAAGAAAACCCAAAACTAAATTCAAGTCCCTAACTCCCATATAGGACTGTGTGAGATAATGAAGAGCTGCAATTTTATGATGACCAATAAAACTATTCCTCCAAAAAACATTATATAACTATATGGCCTGGTACTATATTAAATCATTTACAAAATGAAAAAAAAATGAGATTAAAATCTTTTACTTCTGGTGCAAGGTGTTTCTTCAAGGAAGGCATTCTCTCTATGGATAACGAACTTCGTTAAAAAAAGAACTATAGGACATGAAACTTTGTACACTTACTGGTTGTTTATTATCACAAAACTATTTAGAAGCTTCAGAAATCACTATTTAAAAGTTATAAACAAACTTACTGATTATACCTTAGTTTCCGCTCTACTTGAAAAATAAGATTTAAAAGTTTGCAGCATGCTTATCATCTGAATTTAAGGGTGCTGGTAAAGGGGGTTTTGCATAATTTATCCATCCTTAAAACTAAGATGATAATCAGACCTTTATTTTGTCCTGTAAAGTAGGAACCTGGATTATCCCTCTGAACCATAATACTGCCCATTCTTGCCCTTTCAGGAGGGCTAGATTTTGAAAGAACACTTTATTAGCAGAATTTGTATTAGAGACACAAGCATTATTTAAATACATGTTAAATACATGTTTGTCTGTTCATTAAATAAGCAAACATTAAAATGCTAACAAATTGTGTTCTGTTATCCTGAAGAATTCTAAGTAACACTTGTCTTCCTGAAACAGAGGTTGGTAGTTCTTTCTCAGGAGTGAAATATGTAGAATTTGAGGCAGCCCACAGATGCGAGTAGAAGAAAAATTGCCAACAGCAAGGGTGACAAGGTTCTTATTGAGGTTGCAAAATTAAACTGTGATACACGGCATTGAATTGACACTGCAACATTTTATTGCCCTAGGAAAGCAAGCCTCATTGTACAAATAGAATGGACATTGTCCTGTCAGCACTGGATGATTGTTGGTAGCATTTTCTGTCACTAACACTAGACTGCTGATGATGTTTAATGCTAGAAAGACATGAAGTATCTATGTTATAACAAGATAAGAAAGTGACTAGTGTAAAAAGAAAAGGGATAAAAGAAGTAGAAATGGGGTAACAGAAGAATCAGATCAGAAATTGCTAACAAAAAGAGTAAAGATGAAAAAAAATCTTAATGAGAAAAGGGAGAACCCCTCCAAAAATAACCTAAAAGAGATAGCACATAGTATAGCATATCAGTACTGTTTGGTGGCAAACTAGAAAAAGCAGTCCCTCTAAAAACTTCAAAATGTAGAATCTTGCAGAAGGAATCCGAGTTTAACGGACATATTAAAAAGAACAGAGTATTACCTTTGATTCAGTAAATTATTCAATCAAAACCAGTCTGAGGAACAGCTTTATTTAAACTGTATTTTTATGCTCAGTTCTGTTCAACAATTGGCAAAGTTCAGCATCTCCACTAGACATTTTCCCTTCTCCCAAACAGCTTACCATTTTTAATACTGGAAGTTATTCATGTCTGAAATAATGTTCATTGCCATCAACATCTCAGCTTTCATCAGAACCCTGAATTTGTGCTACAACTTGATCTTCTACAAGTTATCTCCCTTGAGTCAAATATTTGTCGGGCTAGCCATTTTCTTTCAGGGCACAAAGAAGTCCAAGGATCACCTGTGACAAAAACAATGATTCCATTAGTCTGAATTCACACAGGAGTTTCATTTATTAGATAAAACAATATTTAATAGAGCATTTAACATTATAACTTCAAAACTAAAAACCAAAACATCATCAAGAACAATCATATTCTGAAAAGGCTGATGAGATCTCCAACCTGATTATCAAAAGATAGTTCCTTTTTTATATTTAAAATTAATATCCTGGAAAATGCATTAGGAGAGGAACACTCTTCAACTAAATTCTTACACTGTTCAAACCAAAGCACAAGGATGGTTTGAAAAGCTCCCAAAATAAGTCTTACTGATAGATCCTATCCCCAAATTCTGCAATGTCCGTATTATTTAACATATATTGGATTAAAAAAAAAAAAAAAAAAATCAATCATAAGTAGCTGCGTTCCTTAGTTCTTCCATAAGTGACTTCACTGATCTTACAGATTTTGATCAAGGACTACTCTTGAGTTCATTATTCATCTGAGCACTCAGAGCTGTCTTTGCAGAACTGGTTGGACCTAATGCAGCTGAGGCAGATTTAGCATACGAACATCGTTTTTTCCCTTTTTCATCTCATTCAGAAAAGTAGTTAACACACATGCTTAAGTTTAAGCATGTGTGCAGTCCTAGTGAAGTTAACTATCTTGCCGCTCTATAGGGCCCTGGGGCCTCTGCAATGTCAGACTTCCCCTCTGCCTTCTTCACTAGTAACAAAAACAAGTTTTAGCAACGAAACGTTTGGGCCAAGGACATGGGAAACTGAGAAAAAGTACAAAAACCCCAAACGCATCTAGCACAGAACAGAGACGGGTAAGAAGGGGGTGCATGCAGCTTCCTGCCCTGACGTGGGGGGTGCCAGTTACCAGCCTGGCACCAGCCCCTGCGTTATCCCGGCCGTGTCAGGGGGTAGCAGACGGGACAGGCACAGAGGAGGGAGGGTGAGACTGCCAGGGCTCTCTTCTTGCCTGCTGGAGGCTCCCTTCCAACCCAGGGGTCTGCTGGAGGGGGAGTCAGGGCACCTTTGGACATCAGCACATAAAGCGCCCCGGAAAAAGCGACCCACCAGGCCAAGAGAACAGTTTCAAAAGGAAGAGAAAGAAGAGTGGGAGGCGTAATAGCACTCAAGAGAGCTTTCTTCATTGACCTTAATGGTCCAGTCCTACAATCACCGAGTACCCGAATCCCCATCACCAAAATGACAGGTGCACGTTAACTGACGTTTTAATGTACCAAGCAGTAAACTAATCTCTATTGTCAAAGATCTGCAACTGCTCCCTCACCTTGTTCTTGATGCATTGTTTTTCTTGGTGTGGGTGAACAACAAAGGCATAAGGATACTAGCAATCTCTGAATTTGTGTGCAATATTACATGGATCACTTTAAATGATCTCTTCAGAGATGCTCTAATCCAATGTTGATAGTTTCAAGTAAAAACTCCACTTGTTGCAAAAAGTACTGGGAGTTCTTTAATCCACCTTCCCTAAGGCTACTTATTTCATCTTTTCAGGGTGGAACTGTTGAATGAACTTATTTCTGATCTATGAGTATTAGTGATGGAAAACAAGACACATTAGGATGATTTACATCAAACTTCTTTTTAAAATGAGCTATTCTCATTCATCTTTAAATTAATTATTAAAGAAAGCACATCAGTTTAAAGTTCAAGCTGCATGAATGTGCTATCAAGATACAGGCATTAAAATCCTTATGCCTTGAATGTTTCCCTTGAACTTTGTTTCAAAGTTAAAGAACACAGACATCATAAACCAAATTCAGTCCTTGTGTAGGCCAGCATTAAACTGCAGCTGTTCCCATCAGGACTGAGTTGGTGTCAGGTGCCTGTTAGATTACAAAGTCACCATAAGAAAATCAGACCAGAACTATGAAACTTATTACAAGTCAAGTACATTAAATAAAAGAGGATCCTACCAGTTGCATCATCAGCTTCTGTGTCTAGAAGAGCATCTACTGAAGCCATGCTTGTGACTAGGAAGGAGTCTGTAGTATCAGACACTCCTCGCTTGCTGAGACAAACTTCTTTGAGATTCTGACTCCTCTGCTTTGATCAGTGTCTTTTACTAACCTTCTGACTGTCAGGAAGGTTACACCTCTTGTTGAGAAGGTTTTTCTAGGCCTTCCTACTATTCCCCAACACACTTTTTTTATTAAGTCCACAGGTTCAATTTGTAGTTATCTTCCAAAAATATTTTATATAATAGAGAGTAGGACAGAGATGCAAGATGCTTTCCCCCACCAAATATACCTTTTTGGTAAAGTGTTAAATACTCCTTATTTCTGACAGTCCTCTCTTGCAAAGAAGGGTGAAAGTCTTCAGTGAGATATTTTCTTCAGGAGGTATCTTCTGTTCCTCCCTGAGCTTTTTCCGGTGGGTTTTTCATCCTTTGTCCTTTTTAATAAGTGTGCCAGCAAAAGACTTAATATATAGGTTGTGGTAAAATCAGAAGTTTCTTTCTTATTACAGCTCCGTAAAATGTTGTAACTGTCTTCATAATTAGCAAGTTAACAAATTAATTGTATGTATAACTCAGATTATTTTCAATGTAATCTCCTCCTTAAATAATCTGAATTAGTGTATACAAGATTTAGGAAACTTTCTTCTTCATGGTCATATTAGGGCAGGGTTTTCTAAATACTTATGCCTCGTCATAAATTTACTCACCTGAGTAACGCCTTCTTGATTCAATGCCAAGTTCAATAGTGGTGCTCACGTAAGTAAAGTTATGCGCAGGCATAGGTTTTTGCAGGATTAGTTAAAAACACTTTTTGAAGCTTATTAAGTTTTTTCCAAAGTTTCCTTTAATCCATGTAGAAAAAAAAAAATTACTTTGAGAAAAAGAGACTTCAAAACTTTTAAAACTTTGTTACTCTATTTTTTCCCCAAACAGACCATAAACTACTCCCCATCTTGTACCAACTATGTACTTCTTTTTAACTAATCCTTCATTTCAGAGGGCAAAACAGTATCTAGTTCACGTTCCGGTCTAAAATAATTCCTGTTCAGAAGAATGCTCTTTCTCCTAGCTGTAGGAGATAATGGTTGCCAGTTTGCTGCAGTTCTTACCAGCCACTATGACAGAAAAGGCAAGAATGAGAAACGCAGTAAGAGCGAGCACGTGTCGTGATTCAAGAGGGATTATGTGAGATCTACAGTAAAGCATATGCGCACGCACAGAGCCCAATGATTCAGCTATGTTTCCAGAAAACAGGCACCACCTTTATGTCAGACTTATTACCAGACATGTCTGTATTGCAAAATCCTCACGGAAGTGCTGAAGTATATATTTAGTAATTAAGGGGGGGG
>KL283630.1:0-18483 GCA_000699545.1 Podiceps cristatus
ACAGTTGCTCTTTTCTAGTCCAGGCATCAGTTATTTGATCTCCCTTAGTGCCGCTTAGCCCCAAGACTGATTTCCAAAGCGAGGAACCTTCATTGTATTGTGCATGTCCTGTCCACTCATAACTTCAGGTTCTGTTGACAGATTTTAACAAAGTTGGATTTTAAGTTCTGGTGTCAAGTTTAACAAAAAATGACAGTAATGGAGAGGATTGGGAATATCTTACCCATGGGGAAGACTTCAAGTTTTGTTAGAACAGCCTTAAAAAGAGGGAAAAAAGAAAAACACTGAGAAATTGAGTTTCATTACTTTGCTCTTCACAGAATCATTTGTACTTAATTTTTAATTTCCCTTAAATAAAGGAACACATTGACTTTTAGAGAAATCTTGGACTACCTTTGCTAGGGTGAAATTAAATATCCCTAGCCAATGAAAAAAGGCCTTGGTAATCTGCACGTCCGCTGTAGTCCCATGGGTCTGTTTCAAACTATTGCCTCTGAGATGGAATCCCTAGGTTTACTTATTCCTTTACTGAACTTAAGATAATCACTAAACACTTGTACCTTCCAGTTAGCGACATGGAGTGAGAATGCCAGTTCATTCAAAATATGCTATCGGACGGTCAGTGGCTTGGGCTGTGTTTGAATCCATAGCCTTGAGCGCGATGAGTGTGCTGTCTGTTCTAATCTGGTATGCCTTTAGAGTGTGCAGTTCATCGCTCTGCGTGCACAGTAGCATCCTTTAAATTTGAGTCTTAGCTAACTGGAACTGTTAAGAAATATAGTAAAATATTGTATGGTCCTACCCATTCTTTCCCCTTCAGTGTTCACATACTAGTAAGTGCTGAAATCTAATTTGCTGCTGTGCTGCGGTAGCTGTCCCTCTCTACAATGACAGGGAAGGTACTACTCGCGACCCATGAGGCAGCATATGTGGACAAGGTTTCCTTTCTGTTTGTTTGGAGGAGTTGTGGGACACGTGTGTGTGCACCTCTGAGAATAGCAGGCAAAGGGGTGAAAAGGTAAAGGCAGAAGCTGTAGAAGATTACTAAACCCTGTTTGGAAAATAGCAGCAATATTTTGATTCCTGCTATATTCAAGGAAGCAGATTTGATTCTTCAGGCTTTTGAGCCTCCAGAGTGTCTTTGCCCTGTAGTAGTGCCAAAGGATTGTGATCTTGTGGATGGAAAGCTTTGATTATGGCAGACTGATTTGTTGAAGTCTGGCTCATCTCTTTTCCACAAAGCAGCAGGGTGCAATAGTAAAATGTCTTGGGATTGAAGCGAGCACAGAGAGCTTTTAGTACAGATTCATGTTAAGTGCCTAAAACTTGAATGCGTGACTTTCCATCAGCTGGAGAGGACACGGGACTCCATCAACTGCGTAAGCCAGAGACTAGTGTCTCCTTTAGATTCCCCTGATAATAACTAAGCTGAGATGCATTTTATTTTGCTCTTCAATTTTACAGTCTATAAACTATTAATTGTAAATTGGGTTAATCTTAAAAGCAATGTTCTTCATACAAGGTTGCTTAATATTCAGTTGTACCATCTGTTTTGTAGTAATGCTTTGCTCTTCTGTGCATACTGAATGTTGCCTAGATTTTTTACTACAAAAAAAAAAAAGACAGTCTAACGTGCAAGATAATGGTGAGAACAAATCATAAGTGCAATTTGCATGAATGCCAGCCTAAGATTTTTCTATTTATCACATAGATGGTAGGATGGCCTGCTTGTCACAACCCTTGCTTCTGAAAGTACACCTGTTTTTTCTCTTTTGTGGTGTTAATGTGTCACCTTTTATTTCCGTATCAAATTTTCCTGTTCTAATTATGAATTTTGGAATGTGCATACATAGACTACTAAACCTAATGTAGGATTCCAAGTTGTTGTTAGGAAATGATCTTGCAGAGGTACACACGTTACTTTTATCTTCCCTGAAGCTTAATTTAAAGTCCATTCTCAGGGTGTGTGCGTGGCAGGCCACAGTGCTGCAGACCTGTATTATGAATTGAAATGCTTTATATGAATATTAATATGTGTGCTTTGTGTAAAAACAACTAGTGTGTTTCAACATGGATCTGTGTGTGTGTGATACAAAGCTTTTAAGTTTACAACTCAACCAGGCCATATTAGCACTGGTTCTCTCTTTGTAAGATGGATGCAACAGTACCGCAGAAAGATGGTATTTTGAACTATCTACTGATTTTGAACCTTCCTCCTGAGCTATACGCTTATTACTAATTTGTGATTGGTTAATACATACATTTGTCTTTAAATGATTGGCTAAACTTTATTATTTATATTTACATACTACTTCTACTCGTGGTTTTTCTAACGATCTAAACCTTACCAATTATTTTTACATACTTGCGGTTTTGCTAACGAGCCTGGGTCGGGTTTCATCCTTGTTCTCTCATGGTGTACTTTCTCAAAGCTTGTTATCTGTTCTGTGCGAGGTCAGCATGACTCTGCTTCTTCTCCAGGTGGTATTTTTCCACGGAGCGAGCTTATATTTTCTTTCACATGGCTCTGCCTAATGTTTCTTCCCTTTGCAGGCCAAAACCCGATTCACACAGCTTTCCCATAGACCCGTGGCTGTGCTCACTCAGCCATTCTCCAACACTGAGCTGATATTTTTCTTGTTACTGTTTTGAGCTCTTTTTGTGAAGAGGTCATACAGCATCATACAGTGATTTAGGTTGCAAAAGGCCTTTAAGGATGATCCAGTACAACCCCCTTGCACAAAGCAGGGCTAACTTCAATGTTAAGATGGTGTTGCTCAGGGCCTTGTCCTGTCTGGTATCTCCAAAAATGGATATTCCACAACTTTTTCAGGTGCCTGCACTGGTGATTAACCACTCCTTTTGTCCAGTCTTTCATTGAGAGGTCACATCCTGATCTGGTTTTCTCCTTTATGGACTGCAAAATTAGATATCTTTCATTTCTTTGCCTCTTCCCGCGTGTGCCTTTCACATTGAATCATAGAATTGTTCAGGTTGGAAAAGTCCTTTAAGATCATCAAGTCCAGCCATTAACATGTAATGCTGTCACACATCTTTGTAAAAAGTGGTCCTTTGCTTACAACCAGAGCTGTACCTCTAGTGCCGTAAAAATGAGGAGGAAGCAGAGGTGGGTACAGGAACTTCTGTGACAAAGACCTGTGGCATCGACTTTGGCTTGGGGTGCCTGAGCCTTCTGAGAACGGTGAATGCTGGTGTGAGCACACGAATCCTGCGATGGGCTGCTTTACCCTGCAGGATAGCAGGATTGATCAGTCACCTGCCCTTTCCAGTGGTCATGAGTTTTGTCAAGGTATCTTGTCTTGAATTTCATTTGTTTAGATATATTGAAATGAAACACTTCCTGTCCTCATAAGAGAACCAGACACAATTTTTGTGCTTAGGCAGCTCAAGTATAGACTTGTACAAATGTTTCTATGGCATGAGAAAGACATGTCAATGTTTTCTTTCTCTTGGGAGGGGGCAAGAAATGGAAGTGTAGCTAAATTTTCACAGAACAAGATGTATGAAAAATTAAATTTGGCAATGTGTTTGGAACCTGGGATTCCGATGCACTGATCTGGGCCAAAGTATTTTCTCATGATATAGTATGATATAAAACGGAATTGTTTTGTAGTGACAAATTGCCTGCAGGAGTCTCTCTGCTCCGGGGTTTGTTGTCCCTGTGGGTTCAGTGCTATGTCTAGACAATACTGCTTGTCTTACCTCAAATTCTGCATTGTAGTGATGGCTTTTTTTATTTTCTAGGAGGTTGGGAAGGGGTGAGCTGCCTCTGGGAGAAAACTGGTTTTTTTGAACTACTGGACCCATAATGCAAATGATGTGTTACACTGACTGATGCAAAACAAAACATTTGGGGCAGTTGTTTGTTTTATTTTTGTTGGTTCCATCCAGCTCTAAATGTAACAATTTCTTCACAGCTAGGACTGGAAGATTTTCCTTATTTGTAGCAAAAAAAGACAAGAAACAGTTTTGTACAGGAGGAGATAGAAATCTTTGTACAAAAAAAATGATTCCTTGGGAAAATTCCCAACTATCTCAACTGACGCACCTTGGGAGGTTCTCACAGCTTTACAGCCTTGTCTGGTTGTTAGGGTAGAAACCAATCGTGGTTGTAAGATGATGTTTTCTCTCTGTACTACAGATTCTCTTTGTCTGAACTGAGTGAAGTAATACTTCTCTGTCTAAATTTCCTATCTGTAAAACAGTCCAGTGGTAACTCCCACTGTCTTTTCTGCTGAGACTCTCAAATTCTTGTGGTCAGTCTTTACACAGCACTTAGAATAGTAGGGCCTTGAACACAGCTGGGTCCTCTCTAGATCCTGAAATGGGAGAAATGATAGATAATGTACATTCCAAGCTTAAATATCAGAGACTGAACTTGAGTTGCAGCTGTCTGAACAACTGGGAATGCGGCTTGGTTGAACTGAGCCCAGCCCGTGATGGAGCAGGTTCAGTGCCTTGTAAATGTAACCAAGTGGCAAATGAGTTTGAATATTATCAGTGAACTATCAACACACGGTCTGCAAGCATGAGCTATTCGTGAATAGTTTCATGTAACGAATACATTCCAGAATTTCACAAAATGTTCAGAGAGGGATGAAAGGTGAAACGCAGTGAATAAATTATTCATAACAAATTTTTCACTAAGCTCTATTCATCACTGAGATGAGACAGAATTATTGACTGGACATGGAAACAAAATTTCATTTCAGAGAGATGATATTAAAATACCAGTATGTTAGTGTAATTATGTTGTGGCTGTAAAGACTTGACTATTCTGCAGTAAAATAAACCTTGAGTACTGCTGCAAGATGGATATTCTCCAGGGCTAGTACACTGGATTTTTCCTTTAGCTACGTAATGGAATTTAGGTTCACTATTGATCTCTTCCCACAGTGAAACAAATTTTTGCTTATTTCCTTTGCTTATAATTTGCTGAAAGGCAAATACTATGCTCAGCTGGACGTGATGAAGAGTGGATGAACTGGAGGGGTTATATATGTAGGTTTTAAGCATTTTTCCTTGTGCTTGGATGATGATCTGCAGTGTCTTGAATCATCACCAGAGAATCATCACAGAACGGTTTGGGTTGGAAGGGACCTGTAAAGCCCATCTCGTCTGACCTCCCTGCCACTAGCAGGGACACCTTCAACCAGATCAGGTCGCTCAGAGCCCATCCAGCCTGACCTTGAATGTTTCCAGGGATGGGGCTTCTACCACCTCTCTGGGCAACCTGTGCCAGGGCTTTACCACCCTCTGTGTAAAAAAATTGCTTCTTTATATCCAGTCTATATCTCCTCTCTTTTAGTTTAAAACCATTCCCCATTGTCCTATCACAGCAGGCCCTGATGAAAAGTTTGTCCCCATCTTTCTTATAGGCCCCCTTTAAGTACTGAAAGGCCACAATAAGGTCTCCCCATAGCCTTCTCTGCTCCAGGCTGAACAACCCCAACTCTCTCAGCCTGTCCTCACAGCAGAGCTGCTCCAGCCTCTGACCATTTCTGTAGCCTCCTCTGGATGAGCTCCTGGCTCATGTCCAGTCTTTTCAACCCTCAGGTTCTTCTCGTCAAGGCTGCTCTTGATCCCTTCATTCCCCAGCCTGTCTTGATACTGGGGGTTGCTCCAACCCAGGTTCAGGACCTTGTATTTGTCCTTGTTGAACCTCATGAGGTTCACCTGGGCCCCCCTCTCAAGCCTGTCCAGGTCCCTCTGGATGATATCCCGTCCCTCAGGCGTGTCCACTGCACCACTCACCTTGGTGTCGTCCGCAAACTTGCTTGTTCCTATGAGAGGAGGAGGGTGCCTTTTCTTACCACTTGCATGTTCAGTATGTAAGCATGTGGGTCCTGCTTTAGCTGTGTGTGTTTAAGTACCTGCATTGACATGTGAATAATCTTTTGGCCGGCAGGTTATGAAACGGCAGTTAAAATGTTATCTCCAGTACAACTTCCATCATCACTACAACCAGTGGATATTGTGAATGTGCATTCATGTTTCTCCAGGCCTGAGGATGTTTCCTTTAGTCAGCTCCTTAGGTTTTTGAAACATTTTCCTCTTGATTTGCTTAAGGTACAAAAGTAATATTGGCATGTCTGCTGCAGCCTGTACATGGTTATTTATCATTGACATGACCCTGTCGCTCCAAGTCCTGTATGAAATCAATGTATCATTGTGCTAAGAGCTGCATTTCTACAAAAAGACCTTGTATTTCTGGAGTTGTACTGTGTAGTAGTTACTTTCTGTTCATGGGCTCTTACCATTGCAGTCGTCTTAAGCCATAGGTGAAATGAGGTGTAAATTATTTTTTTTCCCCTCACTCAGTCATTCTGTTTGTCCCTGTGTTGTGAGCTCCTTGATGCACGGACTGTCTCTGTGTGGTCAGATACTTCCACTGCATGGAAGGTGTGCTGTAAACAGCAAGTACATGGGGGCACTGAGGGCTACAACCGTTCTTTCTTTGAGCTCATTGCCTGAGGGACAGAACATAAGATAAAATAAATGAGTTGCCTGATTTTAGTACAACAAATCTAGTGTTTGAGTCAATCCAAACAGTTTACCATTTCAGATCAGGACACTTTACTTTTCTGCTCTTTCTAGTTGTCCTGGGCTTATTTTCAAAATCACATAACAGAACGGCTGTTTATTCATTTCAGATGAGCACATACTGGTTTGTACTGGAAGGCCCAATTTGTTCCACCCCAGTTAAAGATGTTGGCCTAAAATCAGGAAAGGGTCACATGAAGACTGTGCAGCAATGCATTTGATGCTGCTGTACTAGCTTTGGCTTTGGTTACTGAGTTGCTTTCACTTATTGCTGATAGACAGTCTTCCAGCAAAAAGGGAGGCTTTTCAAAATGCTAATAAAAGCATTAGTGTTCCATCATCATCATCTTGCAGAAAACAATGTCTAGATCAATCTATCTCCTTCTAAATCTTTAGAGAAACAAAATTTAAACTCATTTTGCCAAGGCCAAATGTCAATCATAAGAAAAAATCTATATGAAATTTTAATTGCAAGATGTTCAGTGCAAATTTAATGAGTGAAATAAGAGATCTGAGAATTCAAGCATGCTCAGCTCATGCATAATGTTGACTTAAATTGGCTCTCTAGAGGTGCAGGGAATTGCGTTTTTAGAATTTACACACTGATAGAGCAAATGTACTGGGCCCTGTAGGTTAAGGTCATAAATCAGAATCATTTAACTGCCTTTGAGTGATTGCTACAGACTATAATGGTTGGGAGAACTGGCTTCAGCTACAAGTGATTACTCTGCTTGGATTATTGAAATGCTACTCAATATTCATAAATCAGTGATCATTAATCCCCCAAATAGTTCCTGTCAGCTTTCTAAATAAATTTCCTGCTAGCTAATTGAGATTGAAGGAGACTAGCATGCACTGGCTCAGAATTAGGACAAATGAGCTGCTTTGCCTACCTAGGATCAGAACCGCATCTATGGGGGGAATTGAACCGTACTCGGTACATATGTGGCTGCTAAAATTGTCACACTTAAGCTCTTAACTGGAGAAGCCTTTCTTAGCAGGTTTTGCACTCATCAGTTACAATGATTATAAAAAGACTTCTTTATGTTGTTTGTTTGTTTGTTTTTTTGGATTTTTATGATGAAGATATTTGTGTGCTATGCATCAAAAGTAGCTAAACTGTCGATCGGTGACATTCATCGCAGTGCAGGGGCAAGTACTCGAGGGACAAAGACCTGCCACCCTGGAACTGCATAGGTGTAAGACTCTCGTAGTCTTCTCAACAACAGTTGAAAGAAATTAAAATTCATAAAAATGGTATTAATATGTGGTAGCACTGGCAGGGATGCTACTCCATTGTCATGGTGCTGTACAATATGAAGTCACTGAGGAAAGGAGAGATGCTAGTGCCTTGTAATTATCTCGGACTATCTCTTATTAATAGGATTTATGAGAAGATGAGCTTGAGAGAAAGGATTTATTTTTTATCTATTTCTTTTTTTTTTAAATGCAGAACTTAAACCAGAACTGATGTGTATCTAGCTTCCTTTCATATCAGTACCACCAGAGCTCCAGGCAAAAAGCTAATTGTATCAAAAAGCTATTTGTATCAAAAAGCTATACTTAATTCCACAGAGGAATTATTTTTGAAACATGTATGGAAGGATTAAACAGTGTACTTAAGAGTAAGTGTACTTATATTGCTGCTGCAATGTATCCTTTTATTGCTGTCAACACTGACACAGATGATGTTAACATAAGTCCTTTATCTTTAATTGAAACTAGTAATGTATTTGAAGTTGAGGATGTGATGAAGCAGTTTGAGGGAAAAACCTCATCTTTGTCTCTTCCTCCTTTCTGTTGCACTTGTACTGTCTCCAGCCCAAACCTTCCCTGGCTGGCTGCTGTGTTAAAATGTAAATGGCCATCCCATTAGACAGTTACAGCTTGGGGTGGAGCACACGTGCTCATTAATTGACAGCAGCCTTGTCCTGAAAGAAGCTTTTAAATCCAGAGAATCAAGGAAACAGTTCCTCGTGCTATGAATGCTTTTTCTTCCTATTACAGGCACTTCCTCATAGTACAAGATCCTAGAAATGTTTATATTTTGTAGTGTATAATTACTTTAATTACTTTGCTTGGTGTTGCAGTTTGGTTAGTGATAAACTGTAAATACTCCTGTAATCTCTCTTAAGTTGCTTGAGTCAGAGAATGACAAGTATGTTGAGATTGCAGCCTCCCTCGGGTTCATCTGGGTGGGCTTTGGGGAATTGTGGCTTCGTTGGCAGGGTCAGCGGCACAGCCGGGGAGTGGGGAAGCCTCTCTTCTGGCGCCTCGTGCGGGTGACGGATATTAACTTACTGCTGTTACGTAGCTCTTCCAGACCTGAGCTGAGCCTTCCGCTGTACTGGATGCTATCCACGTTTAGATCAAGAAGTTGCTCTAAACTTCAGTTTGCAATGAAAATACAAAGCAAGAGACGCCTGGTAGGCAGAGAGTGAGGAGCCACACATGGGGGCATTTTTTTTTTCTTGTTGGTGCTGTAGAGGCATAGCTGCTATGACGTTCATCTGCAGCGCTCTGCAGCTTAATTTCCTTTCTTTAAAACCATATTGTTGTATCTGACCAGGCCTCTGTGGCTGATGCTAGAAATAGAAATAAGCTGGTGATAACTTCTTTACTAAAGCCAGCTTGGGTTTGCACTGGGATGGGATCAGAGGGCTTTGGTGTGTGTAAATCATGCAATGCATTGTCTGCAGCTCTGTTCCCCAGACAGCGGGGAGAGAAGGTTTGGATGAATCGAGCTTCCTCCGAGCAGACTTGAGCGGCTTTGTTTTTGACACAAGAGGCAGTAGGCACAGAGACTCTTTCCACCCAAGGAGCATGATTGCTCAGTTTGTTTCCAAGCTTGGCTTCACAGATGTGGGAGCAGAAGGTGACGGTGTGGAGTATCTGAACAGAAATAGGACAAAGGGACTGTTGAGGGCCAGGCTCATTCTCCAGTTGGCCTAAATACCACCTAGACCTCTTGTGACCTGTCAGTAGTCGGAGCAAAGCATCCCTCGGGAGCTGTGCGAAGGCAGCCAGCTGGTAGGAACTTAGTTCATCTGACCCACCGTGGCGTGTGGTGTTTAGCTCTGCTGTCATTGCTGGTTTCTACTTTGGCATAAAGCTGAGATTCTTTTCAGCCACCCCCCTTTTACACCCTGTGCAATCCTACAGAGAACCTGTAAAGAAGGGGAAGCAACAATGGGGTTTTTTCTTTTTGAACTTAATTTTTTTTTTAAGTAAGTTTGTTCTTGCTTGGAACAGAGGTGGAAAAGGCAAAAATGACAATGCCAGTGCAAAGACATCCAGATGTTGTCTGCACTAGTTTTTCCACACGGATAGCTCCAAACTGTGGTGTTGGCAATTATTTATTTACTTTTTAGCTTTTTTATACACCTGCAACTACCAGTATCTGGCTCTAAGGATTTTGTTATTTCCATTGTTATGCCTGTCTTTTTCACTTCCCTCAGCCATTGCAGTGTTTTTTCTCAAAGAAAAAACTGTTTGGTTCCATAGAGCTTGGCATCAAATGGGAGCACACACTAAACTGAAACAAGGATATTTTCACCTCTGCATTTTTTATGGAGATTTACCAGTGCTTCCTCCTTGTACTGTGAACAATGATTGTGAAATGATAAAGAGCCAAACCTTGTTATGTCTTGTTAATAGTCTAATCTCATTGTCATATCAGGTTCTCTAATCTTGATCCAGATTTTGTCTGTTGATCTAATGAGGTTTTTCTGGCAATTTTCTGGCTCTGGAGTTGCTGGGCTGGCTCTTGGGACTGGTGAGGTGGAATGATCCATACAGTTCCTAGTGGCTTTAAACAGAAACATCTGTCAGAAACAAGGAATTTGTTGGCTGAGTTTAGCAGTAAGTAAACTTGTATTTGAGAGTACTGCTCTTGTTTCTGAGTGACTTAAGTCGGTGAGAAAAGCTATTAGGGACTGCAGAGCCAGCAGAGATCATCTGTCCCTACCAGGGGTCTGTAGGAGGCACCACGCTTGCTGGTAACCTTCACGGGAAAATTAAAAGTCCAGACAGATAATATTGACGTAGTTTCATTCCTTGTTCGTGTTTCTTTCCTTTCTTTTGTTGGAGAGGGGTTTTCAGCAATCATTTTCTTCTTGCTGGCTAAAGATTAACTTGAATATTGGTTTTGTTTCTTTAGTTTTTTGTTTGGTTTGTGGGTGGGTGGGGTTTTTTTTTGTTTGGTTGCTGGTTTTGGTTTTTTGAAGTCATCACAGAGTTTTGCTGAAGTGTAAAGATGATCTCCTGTAAATCAGGGTCTAGCTTAAATTGATCTGGAAGGAGGGCACACATCTGTAGGGTGCATGTGAAAACTGTATAAGTACATAGGTACACACACACGCATAAATAAATCCAACTGCCTGTTTCCTTTTGTCATTTTATGTTGCATCATGCCAGTCATCCTTAAAGATTATGGTTTGAAAGCGGAAGTTACTTACTTGGCACTGACTCTGCTACCATTTAAGCCAGTGACAAAATTTCACTGATTTAAAAGAGTGGCACTGAGGCAGTGAGAAAGGGGAGTTGTCAGTGCATTTCTTCAGGCCACAGCTCCCAAGAGAACGGCAGGAGTCACGAGGCAAGGGTCTTTAGCTTGTGTTTTTTTAAATTAAATTGTGGTCACAGGCCTGCTCATGAACCTGCAAGGAAAAGCAAAGACCACAATTTCATTGCAATCCTGTTTGCTGCAGATACATTACAAAACATTACAGTCATCTGCTGGGGCAGCAGCTTTCCTGGCCTTGCGGTGGCTCTGTCGCCGCTTGCGTAGCGCTGTGGAAGCACCCGCTATGTGACGACAATGCAAGGACTGAAGGAAAAACAAAATGCTGCTCTACTTAGGTTGAGACACGAACCAATGCAGGGCCTGCCGAGGGCAGAGAAAGGAGCTGCCTGCACACACACACAGCCTTCGCTGAGCAGGCAGCGCCTCAGGAGTTATTTGCAGGAGGGTATTTGGCAAGACGGCTGGCAGGCGATTTGACAAGATTGTTGTCAAAATCCATAATTAAGATTTGTGCATCTGAGTAGTCTGCTATGCGTTGGAGTAATTGTGCCATATCTCCTACTAAATAAAGGCAGTGTAAATTAAAACTGGATGGGACCTGTGATATGTAAAGTGTAGTTGCTCTGTGAAATGCCTGGGGTTCAGGAACTTGGCAGCCGCTGCCTGTGTCCTGTTGACGTGGGGCTGCCTGCCACACTGCACAAACAGATGGTGCACAGAACGCTAGAATGGGTTGGGTTGGAAGGGACCTTGAAGACCATCTAGTCCCAACCCCCCTGCTCTGGGCAGAGACACCTCCCACTAGACCAGGTTGCTCAACGCCCCATCCAACCTGGCCTTGACCAACCACGCATCTTCCTGTGGGTGGCAGGTCAGACCTCCACATTGTACCTGCCATGAGTTGGGAAGTGCTTCAGTTTGTGGCTCTGGCATGGGTGAAGTTGTGCAGAGTAAGGTGATTGTGGGGCCTTTCCTTTGAACCAGGGCTTGGGAGCCCAAGCTGGGTGACGCGTTGCTGGTGGCAGTCCTGGGTGCTGCTGGTTTCCTGCAGCAGCCCCGTGCTGGGGCAGAGCTGTGCCTGTAGGATCACTAACGAGGAATCTTTTCACATTCCAGTATTTCAGCGGACAGCTGGTTATCAGTTGATTCATATTGTTCAATCTGCCTTGAACACAAGTGCTCAGGATCCTGCACTGATCCTGAATTAAAAAAAAAAAAAAAAAAAAGGACAAAAATTCTTGACTTATTTTACCATGAATTAAGTGTTTTCTGGCTATGAGTGATGTTGGTTGGAGTGATGTATGTAGCACATACAGTTTACTCCAGTCCTTAGTGTCTACTCCAGATGATTTGTGGGTGATGGATTGCTTTATTTTTCAGCAAATACTTCCTGCAGAGGATGTGAATTTTGGAGATAACAGCAATGTGTGAAGCAAAACTATGCAGTTAGTTATCTTGGCTTTACTTTGCAGAGAAACCTAGGTATAGCTTAATTATGATCCTTAAACATTTCTGCCCTAACTCATAAAGCTGGAAAGTTATCAGTAGAAAATGGGAAACATGTTTTGTTTCTGTTACATCTCATGCAAAATTTGGATTAGTCTCTGCTGAGATAAAATTCTTCTCAGCTGAGGTGGCTTGAATTACAAGGACATGCATTTTGAGTGAAAATGATCAAATGCTTTAATGGAAGTAATAGAATCACTCCAAATGTCTTTAGTGAGAATAAGATCTTCAGTAAGAAGTTTTACATGGTGTGGAAGTCTTACAAATGTCAGCCTTCCAGTTCTGTATCCAGACACACAAAGATCCCAGGTTTGACTTAAATGATCTTTAGTTAACAAGAAGCTCAGTTACTGTTTGCACCATGTGTTTCAGTCTGGGTAGTGATCTTTACATCATTCTACGCTAATTAGGCATGTTATCTGTAATCTTTTGTGGCTGTTATGAAAAGGGAGGGGGGAGAACTGATAGATAATAGTTACAGGTTCAATATTAGATTCTCTTTAAAAGTTCAATTATCACTCATGGGAGACTGCACGTGCACAAAAAGCAGATGTTATTTAATGTGTGAATCAATAAAGCCGCCTTGTTTTTTCTGGTTTTATTCCAGTATTGATGGGATTTGTAAAAGTCTTTTCAAAACCAGCATCCTATCTATCTTGTGTGTTCAGTAGGAAGGATGGATCAATTTCTTTGGGAAGATTCTGAAAGAGTATAAAACAAACAGATATGATCAGTGATTCTGAAACCCAAGATTAATCTAAGTATTGATGATTTCCAACCAGGGCCTTGTATGCCTTGGGAATGTGTGCCGTAGCCAGCTGTGAGCTGTGCTCTGGTTAAATGCAATTGGCCCTGACTGAAGCTGAAAGGCCTGTGAAATACAAAGTTCAGGACGGTCAACCCAATCATTCCTTCTGGCTTGAAACTTCCCTGCCTTTGACTTTTTAGTCAAAGTTGATTATATTTGGAGGAGAGGGAAGGAAATAATAGTAATATTAAAGAGCCAGGGTATTGGGAATAGGAAAAAACCTCTCAATCCTTTTTAATTAATTTTTCTCTTGGTTATGCATGATGGCAGATTTTGCTGTGGAACAACATGCCATTCTCAGAAATAAAAGGAAAAAGAGCATCTGTACGGAGAAGCCCCAGGATGAGTGCGTGTGGGGAGTAGCTGTTCTCAGTAAAAGGGACTGTAATGATTATATTTCTGAAATGATTGAGACTAATAAATGTTGATATGTAAAAAGAAATGATCCTTTTTTATTGGTCCATTGAGGTGGGCTATAATTTTTTTTTATGTTCAATCTCTGATCGGAAATTGAAGTGACATATGGAATCAGAATTGAAATACAGCTCCATGGAATACTTTGTCAGTAGGAAAACTTGCATATGATAAAGCTGCTGAATTTTTGGCATCAATTACGACGCCATCTTGTGAGCACTGGTGAGAGACATTTATGCCCAGATTTCAGCAGCCTTTTGCTCTGAATTGAATGAAGAATTTCAGATAACTGTTTCCCTTTCCTGTTCCAAGTATGTGTGGGTATTCTCCAGGATTTTTATTAAATTGAATTGTAATCAGATAGAGTCATTACTTAGCTGCTTGGAAAGATAATTCCTCAGAATGAGAAATTAGGCTGAAATTCACTCTTCTGGAAATTCAGAGCTCTTAAACCTACCAGATTTTTCAGGATGTTTCACATTTCTGTTCCAGTGCACATTTGAGACGTACAAATATCCTCCAGCCTGAACAGAAATGCCCAGACCTAGGACCCAGAAGACGCTGAGTTCTGATCTCTCCTGGCTGCAGCCTGTGTTATGGTGTATTATTTTTTTTTAGAGAGCACAAAGTCAAACCCCAGCTGTGGTCAAATATGGTGGTCGATAAAATAAAACCCTTGATGTTTCATATTTCCACCTTGGGAGAGCAATTTTGAATGAAATTCCACTATATACCATGATACTCACCGAGGTGATCCGCTCTGTGCTGGCGTGTTCCGCGGTGGAGCTGTGTACAACACCTATGTGGGCGCCTACACCCAGACTAACCTCCCAAGTACTGAAAGAGCTGCCCAGAACTGAGCTTGCATGGAACTCCAGAACCTGGAAGTACCTCTAGGCTCCAAAGGCAGAGGGGGTGTCATGGGTGCAAGTGTGCCCAGCTGGATGAACTCTTCAATCAAGTAGCCATGTTACAAGAGGAGCTAAACAGGCAGTGCAGTATCTGGGTATCTGAGTGGGAGAGAGGTGCGTGGTGGTGTGTGCTGTCACAAGCCGAGCGACAGCCCCGCCTTAAGTCGTTGCAAAGGGAAGGTAAGCTTGCTTCCAACCCTGAGCTGACAGACTCAAGTAACACATCTACCTGGACTTGTGCAAAGCATTTGATACTGTCCTGCGCAACATCCTTGTCTCTAAATTGAGGAGACATGGATTTGATGGGTGGACTACTTGGGGGATAAGGAATTGGCTGGATAGTCATGCTCAGAGTTGCAGTCAGCAGCTCGATGTCTAAGTGGAGACCAACGATGAGAGGTGTCCCTGAGGGGTCCGTATTGTGAACAGTATTATTTAACATCCTTGTCAGGGATAACGGACAGCGCAATTGAGTGCACCGTCACCAAGTTTGCAGATGACACCAAGCTGAGACAATGGACCTGGACAAGCTTGAGAAGTGGGCTGATGAGAACTGCATGAAGTTCAACAGGTCAAGTACAAGGTCATGCACCTGAGTTGGGGCAAACTAAAATGTGAATACAGGCTGGGTGATGAGTGGATTGAGAGCAGCCCTGTGGAGAAGGCCTTAGGGTACTGGTGGATGAAAAACTGAATACGAGCCAGCAATGTGCACTTGCAGCTCAGAAAGCCAAACGTATCCTGGGCTGCATCAAAAGGAGGAGCATGACCAGCAGGTCGAGGGAAGAGATTCTGCCCCTCCCCTCTGCTCTGCTCTGGTGAGACCCCACCTGCAGTGCTGCATGTTCAGCTCTGGGACATCCAGCATAAGAAGGACATGGACCTGCTGGAGTGGGTCCAGAATATGGCCATGAAGATGATCAGGGAGCTGGAGAATGTCCCCTGTGAGGACAGGCTGAGGGAGTTGGGGTTGTTTAGCTTAGAGAAAAAGAGGCTCTGGGGAGACGTTAAAGTGGCATTCCAGGTCTTCAAGGGGGCCTACAGGAAAGATGGGGAGGGACTAGATGATATATAAGGTCTTTTCCAACCCAAATCATTCTATGATTCTGTCACTCTACAATACAAACAACATCTCATTTGTGGTTTCCTTTTTTTGGTGTGGTGTGGTTGTTTTGGGTTTTTTTACATTCTGTCTCAAGAATATGCTAATCTAAATCAGCCTTACAGGCATTTCCTGTTCATAATATCTGCTGTAACTTCATTTCTATTCCAGCTTAAACCAGATTTTAAATTTTGAAACCATTATAATGCCTTAATAATTGCAGCAAACAGATATTCCACAGCTCAGACTGATCTTTCATCCTGACTACTGCAGCAGGCTGAGAAAAGCAGCAAAGAGCTGCTGGTACGTTAAAGTGTCAAAGGCGGTGTTACTATTAACTTGCCATCCTGATGGGACTGCAGGCACGCGTGTGTAAGGAGAAAGGATGTTCCTGTAGTCGTGGTGCTCCAAGCCTTTCTGTAAGCCTCACTGTGTCTCCCAGCTTCATCTTTGACCTCAGGCCATTTGTCCAACCTCTCTACTTTTTTTCCCCGAGGTTGCACATCCTCCTTTGTAACGCACACTGAGGTCTACAGATGAAACGCTGCTGCTCTTTTAAGTATTGGTGACAAAAAAGTGGCAGATTTCTTGAGTGGTTATAGTCCATGAGAAACACCTTCTGGTTGGGTTAAGGCAATATCATCAGTGTGTAGCTCTGACTTTTGTTGTGCTCCAGCTGCAGCCCTGTTAATGTCTGATCATGTTGCCTTATGGAATACTTATTGCCTGGATTAAATCTGTCCAGACACTTCACCTATCTTGTTATGGATTTATTCAGAGTAAAGGTGCTATTCAACTGCTGATGGTGGTTGTTGTGCACCTTGATACACAGACATAGGATAGAGGGTTGCAAATAAAAAGAACGAACAGACTGATGTCTTACTGAGGAAAGTTCAAGTAGTGTAAGTTAGGAACGTTAGGTGAAATGGGAGTAGTAGTTGTCTGTATATCAGCGGTTTTTAATCCATTTGGTAGGCCCCAAAGAGAATCTTACTGTCTTCCTCATTGTGTGGTTTCTAGGCATCTCACCCTCCCATGCCACATTAGGTTCCTCTGAAGTAAATTCAGTCAGCGTCGCATCAAGCAGAGCTCCATTTTTTAACTCTAGTGGCTGAGAGCCTCCTGCCCCCATGGCACAGATTATCATCACGTCAAACCAAGTCTGAGCTCTCGCTCATCTGGGTGAAAAAACTTCAGAAACCTTTATTTTGCAGGTATTTTCCTAAACTGACCTTTTCTCCCACAAAAGCTGTAATATCTAGGTGCACCTGAAGGTGTTTTCTAAAGAAGCAAGAATACTTTTTATGCAAGAAAATGTTCTGCTGGGGCTGGACAGATTAGTGTAAATCGTAAGCATCTGAGGTGGCTGACTATTAAAAAGTGAAAGGCTGAGATCACAAACGTGAGCTCTGTATCCTTAGTTATGTAGGTTGTGCCTTCCTTGGGATCCTACCTGAGAATCAGGGCCACATTTTATATCACCTGCGCAACCTCGGGGGAGGCAGATGGTCTGGCCCAAACTATTTAGCGGAAGGAATAGAACAGATGGACACAAACAGAGATGGAGGAGCCGAGGGAAAGGAGGGAGCAGAAGTGATCAATGTGGTAGCGCGTGCTCTCAGCACATCAGCAACCTCTTTGCCCTGAGTGGGCTCCCCAGCTCTCTGACTGTGCCTGGTAGAGAAGTTAATGGCAGCAAGAAGCAGGAGAACCCAAGAAATCAAGCAGAGCCCTACTGTTGCCCCCTCTGTCCCATTTTTTGCTGTTAAGAGCCCTATTTCTTCCAAGGTCACTTCAGTACAGAGATTGGTGGTGTTCTATGAGGACAAATATTTTACAAAGCTCCTTTTTTATTTTTTCTTTCATACTCTGTAAAGCTCTTGCCAGTCTTGCTCTTCTAAGTTTAAAGTGCCATGTGCTCTATGCTATTCCAAGCTTTTCTTTTGGCAAGGAGAGAAAGGCAGGCCTATTATGCTGTAATAATAGTCGCCCTCATTTGCTAAGGATGCCATGTGTTGTGGTTTTGAGCCAAACATATTTCTGATTGTGTGACACCTAGATCTAGTACCCAATATTTCCCATGCTTTAAGTTTTAATAAAAGCTGTTCCAAGTTGCCTGTATTCCAAACGGAGTGTGTAATCTCTTTATTATGCCTGGCCTGACTTGCTGGGCACATGAATAAACCTGGCTGTGTGTCATGATGACTGTTTGTATCGCCTGACAATAATTGGAACGGAGTTAAATAAAATCAGTGTTTTGTCTTTCCTTAGATTAGACTCATCAGCAGATGGGGAATGCTGCCATTCTTTCTTTATTTTTGGCAAGGACCTGCATGGCTGCTACGATGGAAAGAGATGGTTCAATGAGGTTCAGGGAAGAGCTAATAATACGTCATTTACTTCTGTCACACTTTGGAATATGGTTTGATTTGATCATTTAAAATGTGGGGGTTTTTAATCTTAAAGGAACCTGCTTTATTACCTACCTCCTGGTTTGACATCTGTGTAGAAAATGCGAGCGTTTGGAATATGCAAACTAAAATCAAAGTGCAGAATTCCCTTTGAAGCTTAGTTTTTAGCTCTTCTCCCTCCCCACCTTTTAATATTCAGCCTGCTGTAATTTTATTTCTCTGAAATTTTCAGTGTAATTGAA
>JMFS01114393.1:0-16133 GCA_000699545.1 Podiceps cristatus
TGGCCTCCTCTGGACCCACTCCAAGAGGTCCATAACTTTCCTGTGCTGAGGCTCCAGAGCAGGAGGGAGCACTGCAGGTGGGGTCTCACCAGAGCAAAGCAGAGGGGCAGAATCCCCTCCCCCAACCTCCTGGCCACGCTTCTGTTTATGCAGCCCAGGGTACAGTTGGCCTTCTGGGCTGCCAGAGCACATTGCCAGCTCGTGTCCAGCTTTTCCTCCACCAGTGCCTCAAGTCCTTCTCAGCAGGGCTGCTCTCAGTCCCTTCATCCCCCAGCCTGTACTGATGCTGGGGGTTGCCCTGACCCAGGTGGAGGACCTTGCACTTGTCCTTGTTGAATCTCATGAGGTTCACCCAGCTGACTTCTCAAGCTTATCCAGGTCCCTCTGGATTGCATCCAGTCCTTCAGGCATGTCAATCACTCCACTCAGCTTGGTGTCATCTGCAAACTTGCTGAGGGTGCTCTCAATCTCACTATGGCACTGATGAAGATATTAAACAGTACTGGTCCCAATAGGGGCCCCTGAGGGATACCCTTGCCACCAATCTCCATGTGGACATTCAGCCATTAACCACTACCCTCTGGATGCAACCATCCAGTCAGTTCCTCATCCACTGAAGAGTCCACCCATCAAAATCGTATCTAACTCAGAGAGAAGGATGTTGTGAGGGATAATGTCTAAGGCCTTACAGAAGTCCAGACAGATGACATTCGTAGCTCTTCCCTTGTCCACTGATGTAATCACTCCATCGTAGAAGGCCACTAGGTTGGTTAGGCAGGACTTGCCCTTGGTGAGGCCGTGCTGGCTGTCTTGAATCACCTCCCTGTCCTCCATGTGCCTTAGCAGAGCTTCTAAGAGGATCTGATCCATGATCCTCCCAGGCACAGAGGTGAGGATGACAGGTCAGTAGTTCCCAGGATCCTCATACCTACCCTTTTTAAAACTGGGTGAAATATTTCCCTTTTTCCAGTCCTCAGGGACTTCTCCCAACTGCCATGACTTTTCAAATATCACAGAGAGTGGCTTGGCAACCACATCAGCCTATTCCCTCAAGACTCTGGGATGCATCTCGTCAGGTCCCGATACTAGTATAGGATAAACTCCCCTAGGGGAGGGTTTGACTCTAATGCTCTTTTTGTAATTTCAGCACTACTTTTAAGTGCAAACAAACAGTCTCAATCTGTTTTCCCATGGTAGAAGAGAAAAAGGAAGTAGCTGAACTAGAGCCTAAGCCGGAAGGCAACAGCCCACTCGAGTTGCGGTCATGATTAAACAGGAAAACAGACCCCAAATTAAGAAACAAAACAAACCAAAGAGTAACACACAAAAAACCGCCAAAACCAAAAAACCCACAACTGTAAATTCAAATGAAACAATGATGTTTAGTCTTGAAACTGGGACACATAAAACAGAGTTAAGAATCTGAAGCAAAAAGTCATGGAAGAAAACACTGTGTATTCAACTTCAGGTATAAGGTTAAAACACACCCAATACACTAAAGCAGTAATAGGGAGTCTATTTGTGTTCTCTTAAAGACTTCCACCACCAATCAATCACCTGCTATATCAGCATAAGTCCTAAAACGATTTTTCTCATGGCCTTATACAATCCAGAAACCATCAAAATAGTTAACAAAAAAGTGCCACCACAAACCAGTTTGCTTGTTTTCATGCTATAAAAGCTAAATTACAGACATCACTTCAACAAGTGTTGGGGTTTTTTTTTGTTTGGGTTTTTTTTTGTATGTTTATCCATTTTATTTACATGCCAAAATAGCTATTTATTGTAGTTACCTTTTTCCAAACATGCAAAGGACAGAAATACTGCATATGAAATGCTAGCTCAAGTTACTGAGCTTACTGGTATTGGTCAGGATAGAGTTAATTTTATTCACAGTAGCTAGTATGGGGCTATGTTTTAGATCTGTGATGAAAACAGTGTTGATAATACCAGGAAGTTCTGGTTATTACTGAGCAGTGCTTGCACAGCACCAAGGCCTTTTCTGCTTCTCACACTGCCCCATCAGCAAGTAGGCTGGGTGGACAAAAGAAGCTGAAAGGGACAGAGCTGGGACAGCTGACCTCACTAACCAAGGGAAATTCCATACCATATGATGTCATGCTCAGCAATAAAACCTGGGAGAAGGAGGAGAAAGGGCAGAATGTTTGGAGCAATGGCCAAGTAATCGCTATGCATGATGGAGCCCTGCTTTCCTGGAGATGGCTGAACATCTGCCTACCAATGGGAAGTAGTGAATGAATTCCCTGTTTTGCTTTGCACGTGTGGCTTTTGCTTTACCTATTACTGTCTTTATCTTAACCCATTAATTTTCTCATTTTTACTCTTCGCATTCTCTCTCCCATCCCACCCAGGGGGCGGGGGGGGAAGGTGTAAGTGAGAGGTCGTGTGAGGCTGAGCTGCTCACTGGGGCTAAACCAAGCTAGAAAATTGTAGAATTAAGGTAACATGCAACCTTGACATTTACCTTAAACAGAATAAATACACTTAATTACACATCCCTACTACTTTGTGAGTTAGGGACATAAAACAAGTATTTTTCGATTAAGAAGTCCATCCATGATTCCAGTTCCCCAAGGTCTCTAAACAGGATATTTCCTTTATAGACCAGTTCTGTAAGGGGGAGCAGTGAAACTCACATCATACAACCGATGCTGGATTTCATTAAATTTATTTATTGTGTTACTTCAATAAACAACACAAGCATGTGAAGAACATTAGGGGAACAAGGAAATACGAAATAGAAATGCCATACAACGTATGTACCTGTGGTAAGCAGGTACAGAATCTTCCAAAATAACTTTACAACATTGTTTAGATGAGTCTTGATGATAAATTAATTACTCAGGTCAAAACCCAATCCTCAGCCACCTTTCCAAACTGGGCAGAGTGGCACATGACTTATTCAGCCAAGGACAAAGAGGGCCTACCACTTTAGTTACATGTCCCCAGCATTTTCTGCAGTAATCTTATTGTCCCATAAATTGACCTAGAGAGCCTAACTGGCAGAAAGCCAAACTGGCTTTTGCTAATTCAGCCCCCAAACTGGCCTACTGTAAGACAGCTGAACACCAGTGCATGAGGACGGTTAGAAGCTCCCAAGGGAGGGATAGAAGGCAGACTAGCTTTTCTAAAACGGGCTTGAAGTTAACTATCTTTTTAAACAGCACTTACAGTAGCTTTGCTATTCAGTGCAGATGCATCTTGGCTACTGGTCTCATCTACAATTCAGACCTTTAATTATAGACCCAAGTAATGCTGTAACTACAATCTTTATGTTCTTGGAAAATATAATTTCACTGCTCAGCAATTTTTATAGAGCTCAAGTCTCTTAGGACCAGATGATAATCAGTATAACGCAGTCAATGGTACTTAACCAGGGGTAACACATCATCTTTTCTGTAATTTCTGCATACACACCTCCATCGTTCCTAACTGCAGAGTGCTCAGCAGAAGGTAAAGTAGATGGCACACCTCGGATGTGTGAGCTGCACAGATGTGAGGTCACCCTTGCCATGCCATGAGCACCCCCACTCCACCTGCAACACCATCCACCTCAATAGCCTTCATCTTATCAATCCATTTTCACCTAGCATAGGCAAGAGACCTTAAAGCAGATGGTACTGGCACAGATTCAACAGCAACACTGGCTGAAAAAGATGGAAATACACTACTTCTCCGTTAACTCACCTAAACAGCTTTGCATGGAGATACATACTTCTTGAATGGCTCACCAGAAAGCACGTGCCAACTGCTTGGCCTGCTCATAGCTACAAGGTCATACTTCCAGCTGCTCAGGCTGGCTTCAAACATAACTTCTCTTTGGTGCTGAAGACAGTCCTTGGGCTTAAGATATGTATTTGCACACACAATGCAGAAGAATCTGTCTGTTGCTGATGTAATTATTTAAGACTGGTTTTTCTTTGAATAAATATGATGTTACTTTGAGTATTGGTCAGAGTGTTAGTTTAATGTAACAATTGTTTTTACAAGATTGCTCATCAAAAGATATCCTGAAACGTCTCAAACTTTGTTTCTATAACACACGGCACATTTTCAAATCTGACTGATTGTCTGTTTTCTGATCTCAGCATTTTATATTCAATCTTTATGTTCAAATTTGTGCTTATATTGTTTTGAAAAGTCCCCATTTCACCCTAGAACTTTCTCAGATTATTATTTCCAATATCTGTCAGAAATCTAGAACAGCAGAACGATGGAAAAAGTTTTGTTTTGATGATTCTTCCATCCTAGAAATTTCAGTCTGACTGTCCAAGCAGGTATGTTACCCTGAATAATAATTTGGAATGTTACATGGAACTTGGAATGTTACATGTGAAAGTCCAAAAAGTTCAATGTAATATTCTAACTTTTTCAGTTTGAAAAAAAAAAAAAAAGAGTGAGCATGGTTGGTGAAAATTATTAAAAAAGGAAAGCAATATCAAGTTTTGTCACTTGGTGGCAGCACACAAAAGAAAACCAAAACGCTTGAGTTAGACCACAAAATTTCTTATCGGCACATATTCCTTTATGTCTCTTGTACAAGTGCTGTACAACTCTAGGAAGGCTCTAGTTACTTCGTAAGTTTAAGCCAGGTACCTAAATTTGTAATACTTCACATTCAAGTAGATTAATATCAAAGGCTCAGAATTAAAAGAGTGCTACTTCAGTCTTCCTGACTGAAGTCCACAGGTTCACCTACCTCCACCAAAATTGCCAAACGTGTGCTAAAGAGGATTCCCAAGAAGGTGCCTGCATGGGCAAGCAAACTGAAGCAGTACTTGAATGCCTGATGTCCCAACACCATTACTGTTCATTCAGTCAGAACTAAACAGGGGACTCTGATTTGGATACACCAATCAGTTTGGATTTTACCTTCTCCTCGTGCTGTCAGAAGAGGCCTACCAACACGCTCAAATACTCGTTACACTAATTTAAACTTCTCCTACCAGCACCTCTTCCAGCACCTGAAACTGTTACCAGTATTACACATGAAAGGCAGCACCACATGGGGTAAATACATAACAGTGCTACAATAGTCAGTGACAAAGAATGAAAACTGATAGCCTTCACCCATTTAAATAACTGATACTAAGCAAAGGTTGAATATCAGATTAAATTATTTAACAAACGCATCCAAGAAATGTTTGAAAATACTACTACTGAAGCAGGAAGGAGATGTAAGGAGAACAAAGATCTGCTGGTTTCCTTCTCCTCTTATTAATGTTGCAGCAAAGGCTCATTAACCACGTGGGTAACACAGAATAGCTATCTTTTCTTTCTAACTGATCTTGAACATGAACACGTACAAAGACATACAAGCTATCACGATTTATTTCTGTAACCACATGGTAAACAGCTTTATTTTGCACTATTTTACTCTACATGCCAAATTTACCTATGGTTAATAAAAAATAACAATATGCCATCACATCATCAACACACAAGTTGCAATGGCAGTTCTTTTGGATTTATTTTCTATACATTAAATCTTAGTTAGTATCATTTCAAGATTCTAAACACAATCATTTCATAATGATCCCACGCAAAAGCAACTACTAAAGTCTTTATGGTACTTCTTTTTTTGGTACCATACATATGCAGATATTATTCAAATACTTGACCTCTGGAATAAAGAATTTAAGAGAGCAAACTATTCCTATTCAAGCTTTAGGGAGACTGAGTCATCACTTTAAGCCAAACATTAAGAAATACACTCCACATGAATCACAGCAGAGTGAGATATTTAAAAATATAAAATAAATTCAAGTAGAGAAGATAAGCTTTCCCTCCTTTCCCCCTACCTGACCAAATACCTTATTGTTGCCTAGTATATATGCAGTCTGGTATGGCCCTTCAATTTGATCAGCTTTATTAAAACTACACTTTTATTGAGACACATATACACACACAAAATGACTTAGTCTAATCCAGCATAACAGCAAAGAGATAAAATGGAGACCAAGAGGGAGAGATGAAAGCAAACACAGAAAGCAAGAGAAGCGCGGAAGTTTGCCATCAGAGGGAGTACGAGCCTTAAACAAAAGCGTTCAGCTTCCAGCTGAGAGCAGACATGCAGCTCTGGGGCGATTATAAACACCTAGACAGGTTTAAGGGAGGGCTGGTCCTCCAAATTTTTGTTGACAAACAGCATATATGGGAAACAGATGAAAGAAAACAAAGTAAGTTGTTGAAAAACAGAACTGCTATATAATTTTTACATACAGACAGACATGACCATGGGACAATGAACAAAGACTTTCAAGTTTTTCCCATGTAAATCAGTAATATTAAATAAAGGTTAGGAAAAAGGTGCTCCTGATCTTTTTTTTTAGGAAACTTACTGCCTTCAAAAGGTCAAAAGGATACCGTATCACAACACAGAGCTTGATTTTTTGGGTCTGATTGAAGTGAAAAGGGATAAGCTGAACAAATAAGCACCTGACTATACACCAGCCTGTACTTTATCCCATGCTCTCACTTCCCCTTTGCTGCTGTTCAGTGCCACATGGTAAACAGCTTTATTTTGCACTATTTTACTCTACATGCCAAATTTACCTACAGTTAATAAAAAATAACAATATGCCATCACTGCACGCTTCTCAGCATTACCTGTAAAAGCAGGCTGAGGTGTGGATAAGAGGAAAGAATGTTCCTATTAAAAAAGCAAATAACAGCCTCCCCACACACACCAAACCAAATGCACAAATTCATAAGTCTCCTTTTCTACCCCTGCTGCTGAAGAGGAAAGAGAAGCCATTTTTCAGCATATTCATATACCGGAGAAGGTATAGTCAACACTGAAGCTCTATTAGGCTCAGCCTATTTGAGAAGGGAAAA
This sequence comes from Podiceps cristatus, assembly GCA_000699545.1. NCBI lineage: Eukaryota > Metazoa > Chordata > Aves > Podicipediformes > Podicipedidae > Podiceps > Podiceps cristatus. Next base: position 6,859 of record JMFS01114393.1, read on the forward strand.
TGTTTGCTGATTTACTCATGTAAAATTGCAAAATACATTTTCCTAATACACTAGGAAAAAATCAGCTGTATTTCAGAGGTACAGAAGAAGTAGAAGGGTTACAGTACCCTAGGCTATTTTTCTAGATCCAACCGGTAGAGCAATTTTCTTAGGTAATCTTCACTTTTCCTAAAGTGGCTTCAGCAAAATCAGAAGTCTGGCATCTTTTTAAAAAGAAAGAAAAGTGAAGTTAACTGCATTTTAATCAGGGCGAGGGGAAAAAAAAAAAACCACCACACCAAAACCAAACCAACAAAACAAAACCACCACAACAAAAAACCCAACTCTATGCTCAATTTTAAAAGGAAGGTCAATTAAAAACCAATTGAATTATAGCAAAATCATTTTAGTTGGGGTGGGGGGAGGGGAACACTATCTTTTTCACAAGAATCAAAAGCTGGAGGCACATACTTGGTGTTAAGTACCTCGTCTGCTTAGGACAAGTGTAAATGAGTCATACCATCTGTACTCGCATTCAAAGGATAGTCTGGCAAGATAGCAGAGAGAACACAAAGCAATATGACGCTCTGCAAGCGGTTAAGTTGGGGCGCAGAGGAAGACTTACCAGTTAAAATAAGAACTACCTACAGTAAGAGACACTGAATGCCTTATTCTCTGAGTTTATAATTATTTATAGAATTCTACCCAGTAACCTATAGTACTACAGAGATACCTACAGACTCATGTATAATCAGCCTCACACGGCAGAGGCTGATTAATGCTGTATTTCATATATTTTTCTCACAGAATAATGCAAGAGACAAAGTAGAAAGTAAATAGACTGGAGCAAGAAGTCATTCCGGAACATCAATAATTCAGAGAGAAGTTATTTAAAATAGCCATTTATTACAAAGAGAAGATAAAATGCATTGGCGAAGAAAAAACACGCAACCAACAGAATCAACGCTGGCAAGCGACCTTTTAAACCAAGTTGCGCTGAGCAGAGAAAAAGCAATAACTGTATCGGAAGAAACAAGGACCTCGCCAAGACGCAGTATGAGACTAATCCCAGCGAAAGGGGCAGAAGTCCAAAAAGACGACTTGTGGCCGTTATCTAAACAAAGGTGGACAAAACCATCATCTGCGTGCGGAGCAATGTGCCACTGAAGGTTGCTATTCCCAATGCAGCTGTGTGGGTGGGGGACCCAAAGTCATGGAAGTCATAACGAAGGTGTAAAGGCTTATCATGAAACAAATTACTAAAATGGGAAAAATGTGCAAAGTTCAGGTTTCTTTGTTTTTCTTTTAAATAGTCCTGGCAACTTAAAAGTATGTGGACAGCTAAACTTACCAGCATTATTTTTGTTGTAATAAAAGCAATGTATTTTAAGATACAAAACGAAGCTTTATTTCAGATCTCAGGATATGCAAATCAACTTATTTGGCACCTAATGCTCCATCTTTTATATCAGATGAGAGTCTGTAGTACTAAACTATGCTAAAGACTGTTTCAATGTAGCAGAAACACATGGCTTATTTATAGTGGTTACATTTAAACTAGAGTACTTACAGGAAGGACACCAAGTTCTCCCAAAGATATTCCTGGCTATCTCAGGGACTGGAAGAGGAAGAAGAGACATCCATCTGCTGTTCCAAAATCCTTGTGATAACTTGTTTATATTTATAACAAGCTTTGAGGAATGTTAAATGTACTATTAATTTAAAAATGTATCTCACTTTCTCCTAGTTTTCATGCCTTCATAGAACTAAAAGATGAAAAAATTGTTCACTGTCTTAGGGAAAAAACAAAAACAAAAAAAACTCCAAGAAATTCAATCCACTTATTCCACTTATGTTGGTTTATTTGCTTGATCCTCTAACTTTTTTGCTGGTTAAAATCGGGCCTGCTATTTCAGAGCATTCTGTAGGTTACATTAATAGCATTTAAAATTCCCAGCAGGTTTAGCCACAGCAGATATTCACAACGATGTCTGCCCCCAGTAGTCACAGTTCACAAGTAGGTACATTAACACAAAACTAATATCATTAATATAGATGTCCAGCTGTGAGCTGAGTTGACTGGGGAAGGGGAGGACATGAGGCAGGAGGAGGATGCCATACCACTTCCTCAGCGACTACCTATTTACCAAGGACTACTGCTCAGAGGAGCTTCACAGCCAAATGAAGCAGTAACTCAAGCTGTTTCATTATGAATCAGCAGAACTGCCAGAGACCATAGCAGAAGTATTACACCATTTTTAAATAAAGTAGACTCAAAAAAACAGATTTAAGGGCAAAATCCTACTTAATGATTTGCTATTCAGAAAAAAAGCTTTGAGCTTGAACAGTTCCCTAGCATAAAGGAAGAGATGAAATAATGAATTCACAACCTTGGAGTATCATGAATCTATGAAGTATCCCAAATGACATAAGTGAAAACACATGTTGATCCTCTGATGTTCACACCACTATTAAAAATGAAAAATGATCAAGGCAGAAGAGGAGTAAGATAGTCTAGAGATTCCAGAAGTCTTTACCTACATATTATTTCAGTGTGTTCACATGTATCTCTTCAAACAGTAACAGAATATACAAAAAGCTGTATCAAATTTAGAATTTCTTATGATATACCTGGGATTGACAGAGCTCTAAAAATACCCCAGACAAACTACTGCAGGTCAGACACCATTTTTACAGTCCTCAATTTCGCTTTTACAATTCTTTTTGTTAAGCACTTCAGAAAGAATTTCAATTTAAAAATTTTGGAAGAAAGCAAAGCAAGCAGAAGATAAATTCTGATCTGACATTAGGAGGACAGATAAAAAGGTAGACAATAGCATTGCTCCTTAAGCCGAGAGAACAAATCTTCAAATACTATTTTGCACATCTTTTAGCAAGGTAATTATCTGGATAAAAATAAGGTATGAGTCACAGCAGTTCATATATAAATCAACCCATCAAGAAAATTCACAACCAAGACTTTTTTTTTTTTTAGAACCTACAGCTACTTTTCAAAAACACTATACTTTAATCAGACCAGAAAAGAGTAATGCTTTACAATCTGAACAGATGCTTGTCATATTCAAAGAAGAGATTAGAAATCAAGAAGAGAGGTTCATATACATTAAAAATCAAAGCAGAAAACACAGGTTCAGAGCTATTTCAGTCCACTTTTGTCCATAGTAGGTTACCCCTCAAAGGTTTCAGTTTGACTTCTCAGAAACTTCAGTGCTTTATATTTAACAGATTGAGAAATTAAAACCCCTCAGATTATTACTATGGAACAATGATTTTCTGGTACATAGCTGTCACATATTTTAGAACATGCAGGGGAAAACAATAGTTAAAAATGGGTATTGGGTAGAGGGAAAAAAGCATTGCATACTTTAGGTATCTGCCAAGGAGCAAAGATTGGACTTGATCAATAGTATTTATAGGACAGCAGGGTGGCAGTTACTAAGGGAATCTCGTACCAGCACATCACCTTTAAGAATCTGCTTTTTAATTAACCAGTTTTAATCATTACAATTTAATCTCCATGTGTTTGATTTTAACATTTCCAGTCAATCTAATAGGAGGGTGGGAAAACAGGAAGAAGGGTTAGGAGCATTTTAGAAAATACTGCAAATCTACACATCCATCAGAAAGAATGATAAAACATAAATGCTTTTTCAAACACAAAATACGCATTTGCAAAATGGAATTAAGCGATAGGCATAGAAAGAATGCCCACTGCAAACATTCAGCCCATGCATTAACAGGAACAAATCATTGTATGTAAAAGCCTCCTTGGAGTTGTTTCCCTCCCTCCAAAAGGAAAGCAATATATTTTAAAAGAATATTTTTAGAGTAATTTTTGAAAGCAAAAATAGAAGTGCATCCAAATGGCCTGACTGGATCTTTAATGAGGAAGTGCTGTAATACATATGGAGAAACAGTGCATGCAGTCATTTTTCTACTACCAGGGCCAGCGACCCAAGCAGCAGTTATCATCTTAATCCTATTGACTATGTCTTCGAAAGGTCGTTTACAAAAGAGGCAGAAAAACATAGCAAAATACATGGGATAAGCAGCTCTGAATAGACTTAAGAGTCTTGAAATTTCATATAAACACTTCCAGCACTGTAAATGCACATGCTTTTTTGTTGTCTTACCAGCCTCGAAAAATGGCTTTAAGGCAGGATATAAGAACAGTCAGAATCAACTATTTCACTTGGAACAGGTGTTAATTGTATGTATACAAGCTTTTGATACAGCTCAATGATCTATAGCTTTTATCTCCCCAAAATGCAAGTTCTAAAAGAGGACTGGCCGCAGACACAGAGGCACACTTTCAGCATATCGATGTAGCAGTACCTCACAAGACACCCAAATCAGTCAATGACAGGTCAGATATTAAGCAAAATGCATGATTTGCATTTTCCAGTTCAGTGTGATTCTATGGGAAATGCAGAGGATACTTCCATACACTTCCTCCTAGGAAGAACACAGTTGCTTGGACAGGATGTCCAACAGTCAAACACCTCCTTTACCTGCACCCTGCCAATTGCTTAAAGCTTAAGTCACAACTGTTACTTCCACATGAACGCACGAGGAACGTTGGCGGTTTTACCTGCCATACACAAGTGCCATAGCTGATTCCACTACATCAACACAGCCTGCAAAGGGTGGAAAGTCAAGTTCCTCTGACTGCCAGAAGTTGATCGTCTTCTCTATCTGGTCAGAGGACTGCTGCGCATAAGAGCACAATTTTCAAGTTCAGCAGAAAAAAAAAAAAAATTTTGCAAGGCAAATTAAGGAGTAAAAAATTATTTTAAAAAAATATTTCACAGACAATGGAATACTGAAAGGGGTGTGAAAAAGACAGGTTAACTGTTACAGCTAAGCCTACCTGCATGGTAAACAGAGACATCCCCAGGAAAATTAATCCCAACTAAGTAATGTCACCAATCTAAAGCAGATCACTTAAACCAAACCAAGACCTTGCTCATTTCTAGTTAAAGTGGCCTTACACTAACTAAACAGAATTTACTTCCAAAGTACATTCAGTTATCTCCAAATACCTAGGTGCAGTGCTCTTAAAAACAAGTAAAACGAGTCAGATCTTTCCTTGACAGACAAGAACCCAAGGAGAATTATGCCACATGAAAACTTAACGTTTTTCACTTCTTCAGCGTTGAGAACACGGGTCGGATAGGAAAGGTTTGGGAGAAAATGACCTTCCAGAAAGTGGCATGCACTAAACAGGGGGATCTAAAAAAACAACAAAATCAGAGACACAAGAACCACCCTGCAAGATGAACACTCCAGCGAATGCACCACATCTCTTCACAGCAGCAAAGCAGCACCGCAGCAATTTATCTGCCCTCAGTCCTAGACTGCTTAAATCCCTCCGCAGGGAGACAAGCAAGCAACTGCTAAATACCTGAAGAGTACTACACCACCTCACCAGGCATTCCCCTCTTAGAGCTGGCAGCTGATTGCTTTACTGACACTTCTTCAACTAATTTCTACCTGTGTTTAGATGAAGGGCTGACCCAGTCAAATCAAAGCGAATTAACTTGGTTTGTATTTTTGCTTTCTGGATACATTTAAAGAGCAAGCGATAACCTTTATGATGTGTTAATTACTTCATTTTTGATGTATTTTTTAATTTATTGTTTTATCAGGGCATTTAATAAAAAGGAAATAAAAAAATATTTAAAGTCACTTTAACTACATATGCCAGTAATTAAAAAGCTTCCAAAAATGTCTTGAGTTAAGCAGTCATCGCACGGAGGAAATAACTATGGACAGTTAGTGAGCTGAATCAGTCACTTGGGTATGGTCACAAAGTCTGCAAAAATTTTAGGATTAGTACAATTCTGTCAGACTTCATAAGAGAAGCTTTTCTTTTCCCCAGTTTCTTCTGTTTTTCAACACCGAGCAAACTGAGTAAGAGGAGTAATTGTAAAGAAAATACCATTTGTTCCAGAAGAGGCTACTGTTGTCTAATGCCGCTTTCAAACAGTGAACTTTCAGAAACTTGTTCCAAGTGCTTAGCTCATGACTTCCGTCCGTGAAGTAGTTCAAATTCAGTTCTTTGGCAACAAATATATACTACTTAAGCAGTATATTTTTTTTTAATTATTTCAATACAAGTGTTATACTTAGATCTTAACAAGTTATATTCATATATTTCCCTAATGTAATTTTTAAATTAAAAATTTCCCTGTCCTGTTCTCTACATCCTCAAGCTGGACATTACCACAAAGTTCCCACACTCCACGCCAATAAACCACACTGAAAATAGATTAACCTTTTGTCTAGTCTTATCACCGAGAACCTTTGTACAACATAATACAAAAAGCACAACAGAAAGTACTCCATATCTCTTATAGGATAGGGAACATGAAGTACAAAATAGCAAAAAAACTACCATAAATGTCATTTAATCCACAACATTGAATCTGATTTTTAAACATCAGTAGCCACATAACACAGGTGTTCTTAAAACTCTGTATACTTTTACTAACTTTATTTCCGCATAGCAAATAAGATTCTGCTACCCTCTCATTCCCTTCTCTTACAATGAAAATCTAGAATCAGATATAGAGGTAAGCTTTCCTAAATATCAAACTTCTTTTCTTATTAAAACTTTACAAAATACTTATTTATTAGGTATTTGTCAGTCTGTTTCCCTCCCTGAATTCCAGTGTTCATTTATGTTTTAGACTTTTATATCACTCATGGGTTTGGACATCTACTAGGGACAGCACTGATACTATCCTCTAGTCACCTGCTCTGCAGCCCACAACTGACCTACTCATACAGCAGCCCCAAATGACTGCCCAAGATTTTTAGGCAAATATATTAAAAAAACCCAAAACAAACAAACAAAGCACAAACAAACACCTGAGACTTCCCTGATTCGTTCTAAAATAAAAGATGAGGGCTATGGGGACGGGACTTAAATCTTCCACAATCTTTGCTTTTTAGCTCAAAATAACAAAGGTCTCTTGTAACAAACATACAGGTTATATGTAGACAACTATGTGTGGCAACTGCTCAGTGCAATTTTATTATACCCTTATTTTCCAAGGGAATTATTCCCAGTGCATTCTTACAGTCAAATGACACACCTGTTGTGGGTTTTGGTTTGGGTTTTATTTGTTTGTTTTCTTTTTTTAAACCAAACTTTGTAGTTTTATCATTGTTTATTCCAAAAAACTAAATCAGAATCAAATGAATCCATAGCCTCACCCATAACCCACTGAATTAAACAGCTTTGCAGCAGGATCAAACTGGGAAACAGAATGAAATGAGGAATAGTCCATCTTGATAAGGTTTTCATTAATGGTGATTCAAAATGCTATCTTTTCTAGCTGCTGATAAAAATATTTGCACAACCAATGTGCTTATGTTGTGATATCCTTATAACCATACTAGGTGATATGTGGAATGTAAAACAAGCTCAACTATTATTTTAAATTTCAATTTCCTATAGAGCTGAGATGAAAAATTTTCTTCCATTAGAGGAGACATATTTATTCTTAGACGACCATGCTTCATTAATTACTATTTGTAGAGAAGTGACCAATTACAGTTTTAGTTTATTTCAACAGTCATTCTCCTACGAGCGCATTTTCTTATTAGGTATTTCCCTACCCCAAGCATATCTCTCTGCACAGGAAGATAGAGGGATCAGTAGTCACAGCAGGCACGACTCCAAGCAGTCACTGGATGGTGTCCAAGAATTAGAACTGTGCACACAGAAGCATACAAGCGAGTTAAGAAGGGCTTTCTGTCCATACATGTTTCTATGAGGGAAAAGGCTGCAGCAAGTTCAGACTACTTTTGGCATACAGTTTTCAGGTAGCTGGATTACCTGAACATAATCTTATACTTTCTCTGTAACCTCCCGAGAAGAGATGGAAGGCAGGAGAAAGTCTTTCTGATGGCATTTTCAGAGCTCCAGTTGCAAAAGCATCAGTAGCAGTGCACGTGATCAGCCTAAGAGGGGGAGGAACCCTAAGAAATGCTGCAAGAAAACTGGCATACAGTGGTCATATGGGAGATGGGGAAAAGCTGAGGGTCCTGAAAGGCAGCACATGCGGTAAACAAGTATGTTACAGAACTACTTGTCTTGTTTCAGTGTTTTCATAGTCAGTGTAAGTCAACACAACATATTCTAACTAGAAGCAGACATCCTGAAGCAGCTAGGTTCTCTCACAATTAAAGAGAAATTCACAACCACACTCAAACCCCAAAACAACAGGGAACCAGACAAGAAAATTAAGCATGTTGCTGAGTTTCAAAACACATTCTAAGAAGTTTCAGGCCAACAACTTTATTTTCCCAGACAAAGAGGTCCAAGGCAGACCACGCTCAAATTCCTCCACTCACCTCCCAGCCCCCAAACCGAAGGACGCTCACAGAAGATACCACTTCCGTGATTACAGGACTTCTGTCACAAAGGGAGACATTAGAGTAAGTTTATCTGAGCCCAAACAGTCCTTTCTAGTTCCTCCTTAGGAAAACTTTCAAGGAACAACTTCACAGTCTAGCTAAATAATTTCTCTCTCCTCACCCTTTTCACCACCATGCAGAAGAACAGAATGAGCAACTGCGTAAGCTCAGCTGAAATGGATTATCAAACCATGGCCTTAGGCAGGAGATTAGAAGCCAGTGAGTTTCAATCATTATTGTTACAAACTTTGCAATTGAAAAAAACAACCCAAGCAGGTCATTAAACTCTATCCTAAAATTATGAAACTCCTACCCTTTGATGAAAACTGACCTACACTACACAACTACCTTTAAAGATCAGGGTTCATTCAGGCAATGTACTCTCTCTCTCTCTCACACACAGAGGCCTACCCTACACTAGAAACACATCAGCCCTCAGGAGTTCTTGTCTTTGTATTTCCTTCTTCTGTCTGTCAGATGAAAACATTGGCCTTCACTGTAGTAGATTATTTCCAAGTCCCATAATTAGCACAGTTTTGGTGGTTAATTAACCTCTTAAAAGAAAATCAGAACAAGAAAAACATACCCTAATGTTTCTGCCTGTTCTGGACCTTCCTTGTTATGGGTCATTTTCATTGTTTCTTATCTAGTGGAAAATACAAGACAGTGAAAATACGAACCAAAGCAGTTGCCACGTCACTTCTGAAGCTACACCATACATTGAGCAAAATATGAACTTCGCATTCTGAACAGGCATCCTGCGACAACGTATTGCTTCACAGCCATGCTGCACGTCACTGTGTGCCACACAACAGTAGGGCATAGAATCATAGAATGTTTTGGGTTGG